>JAYJMF010350953.1:0-11259 GCA_036873715.1 Salvia sclarea
ACAAATATATATAATTGTTACACTGTGATAATGTTGCACAGAACGTATAAAGTTGTTGCACAGTGTTGTGCAACAACCTTGTTGATATTGTGCAAAACAATTATACATTTTGTGCAACTCTCGTAATATTTCCTTCTCACGGAAAAATGTTTTCTCACGGTAACCCACCCCTATATATATATATATATATATATATTATTTTTCTCTTTTTTAGAAAGTTGACATAGTGGAAGAAGTTTAAAATGAGAAAAATATTGATATGGATGTTTGAAAATTTTCAAAACTCTTCCATCCATGGTGAATGCTCTAAAATAAATTGGGTTAAACCTGTTCTTTGGTATACCATTTTATTAACTAATTTACCCGTTATATTAATTAGGCTCAATGCTAAATCACTATTTTGTTGGATATCTGTAACAGGTGGAGAGCCCTGGATATGGCAAACTCAAACGAATAGTGTTATTGTAGCAACTCGGTACCCTACTCTATGCGAATTTACTGAATTACCACTATTAAACGAATAATTTACTAATAGAATGAATTACTAGAATGAATATTATGTTAAATACTTAACATAATATTATAACAGAAGTCGGATAAAAGTCGGATAGGAGTACATAGTATTCGTTCATAATTAACCGGGATTTTAGGTTCGGTGTGTAAGTTTCATAAAGAAAGTATTGGAAAATTTATTAAATATAATAAATTTAATTTTGGTCATCATATAATATTAAAGTAGATTATAATAATCCGACAACATAAAGAAAGTACATCTCACACCTTAGAACGTGAGCTTGAAAGTATAGTCGAACAATTAAGATCAAGTTAATGTTCTAGTCGCCACGCCTTGTCACATACAATAATACCATAATTATTAGGAACTAATGAACTTTATTTAAAATTGTTAAATGCGTATGCATGCATGTATGGATGGATATATTGCAATTCCTATATCATATTTGAAGTTGAAGATAGACATAAAGTTTTCGACTATCACTAGTTTTAGAGATTAATTTGTAAAAATACTTGTAGACATAAAAAAGCTTTGAGATTTTCAACACATGACCCTAATATATCTACTTATAACATGAGTAGAATTCAAAAGGCATAACTTTAATCTATTTTTCACAATTTACTCACGCATTTTCGGTTTTCTTATGACAGTTTTTGGCAGAGACACGAAAACAATTTTGTTACCTATGCTACACATTTTATAAAATTACCAAATTAAATAAATAAATATTGGACACTCTTAAATACCTTATATAATTGTTTGAGAAGTTTATAAATTCATTTACACATGTTAAAAATTCATAGAAGTTACTGACGAAAAATTGGGAGGTTGCATTTTGGAAAATAATGACATTTTTAGCATTTTTATACAGAGACTTTAGTTTAGAGATATTAATCATTGACATGTCACATATATATTATTTTAATATTTTTAACATAACATATAGTCACCAAGCTCATCTCAAATATATATAAATAACATAGCCTTTTATATAAATCAATATTCAACATGTTAAAACATAACTAACACACATATTACTTATAAAGATGCTCTTGGCTCTATCATGTTCAACATATATATTAAGAATATAAAAATAATATAACAATAAATATTAACATAACATATCAATTTGGTTGGATGAAAATGAGGTCGAATGAGGAAATGACACGTGGAGGGGACAAGATCTTTGATGGAGATTTGGAGGATCTTACAAGATCTTTGAAAGATTTGGCGAATCTTGACTAGATTTGGTGGAAATTTGTTCTTGAGGGCCAAGCAACAAGAGAGAGGGAGGATGGCCGATGGGGCGGCGCCATGTGGCGGCGGTCGATTGGAGAAGGGTGTCGACCGGAGAGGTGGTGCCAAGTGGCGGTGGTAGATTGGGCATGATGAGAGATGGAGGGACTTGGCTAATCATTGGAGATCTTTGATTAGATTCTAAGGATCTTGTAAAGATCTTGGATAAGATTCTTACATATAGGAATGTTGGGGATGGATGATGGTTACACATTGCATGTGTGTGGAAGTCATGCATGCATATATGAGTGTGTGGGTGTGCATGTGTATATAGATGGCTACATGTGCATGAATGAGCAAAAGAAATATAACATATATAATAATTAATATTCTCAACCTGGTCATACTCCATGCATCTAATTTTATTTTATACAAAATGCTAAACTTAGCTAATTATATTGAATTTATTATTATTATTATTATTATTATTATTATTATTATTATTATTATGATGATGATGATGATGATGATGATGATGATGATAGTCACATATAGATTAATAAACATCATAAACGCATAAAGTAAAAATTTAAATAACGATTTAGCCCGAAATTTCACATTGACAACTTAGCACATTAGTAACAAGATCATATTCAAGGAATTTTAACATAAAGCAAATTAAGGCAAATAAATATCAATTTGTAATTAAGATCATTTATACCTGTCTGCTTGGAGCGGGTTGCTAAAAATTATAATGAGGATATGTGTCCAGAAGTGTATTGTGGGAAATAGGCGTGTAATATGGGGTAAATGTAGGTGTTAGGCTAATGCACTTGGTTGAGGCTTAATGCAGGAAACAATATAGTCATGATAGTGTTCTGCCTCGTTTTGTGCTTGATTTTGATGTTCTATAATGCGGCATGCACTCTTCTTCATCGTCATTTTGTCGGGTCTTAGTGTTGATTTCATTATTTCGTGTTAATCTCGTATCCATTTTGGTTTTGTAGGAATTGCACGAGAAGATATGAGAGATGGATGAAAATGAGAAATAATAAAACTAAGATTTGAGGAGATTGAACTCAATAGGATTAAAGTACGTCGCGATATAAGTTCGTAGGCAAAAATCGTGCCTAAATCGGAGTTCAAACGAGGGAGATATAGCCGAAACAAGAACGACGCGCAACGGGTACCTCCGGGCTCACGGGGAAATTGGTCAGTGCAGCACCCTCTCGCTGAGCCTCCACGGGCGCGAACGACTTATTCTCCGCGCCTAACCTATTTAAGGGTGCGGATCTCGAGAGTTTTAGGATACTTCTTCACCGAGGGCTTGTTCTAGACGATTTTCAATTCTTGTCATTTACCGCTTGTTTACGATATATCAACTACTCCAGATCGTTGGTTTCATTTGCAATTACTACGTTTCTTCAATTTAATTCGTGAGTTTAGGATCTATTGTTTTCTGTGTGCGACACAGATAGAGCTCTCTGCTTAGTCTTCCTTGTGAATACGACTTGAGTTGGCTTATCTTACTAGAATGACCTCGTTTTATTACGAGCAACTTTAGGTGTAAACAAAGTTAGAACTAATAGTCTAATCAAAGTGAAACAAAACACCTAAGAGTCTAGATTCGACTATGTTCTTATGATCTCACTATATAGTTGATCATAAGAAAATTATTTTAGAAATGTAATACACATAATTTAATTACCGAAATTGAATTTATCAACTAAGCACTTAAATAAATATAATCACATTGAACATATAATCACATTATGATGAAATCACCAAATAACGTACATAAAAGAATAAGTAACGATTTTGTTTTTCAAATTTCCTGTATTTTTTGAACTGTCTACATGCCTGATGCGAGCAAGACATCCAAATTTGCCTTTGGTCGATTTATTGTTTCTAAAACAAACCATGCCTCTAAAGTTCGATTTTAAGATAAAGATCGTCTTCCTTTACTACGTTGTACAGGAGAAGGTCAAATTATTCATTTGATGCAGTCATCACTAGCTAGGAAGTAAATTATTCTTCTGAAGCTCGATCTACATGTGTTTAGGACAAAACAAGCATCACTAAATTTCAAATCTAAAACCTTACTTTAATTAATTCAATTAAGCCAACACATTATTTCGGAAAATTCTTAAACATAGCCCCATTCGAGATGTGGTGAATCAATACATGAATGATTCTCTTTGCCTTTAAAATTAAAGTGAGAGTTTTGATCTTAGACATGACAGTAAACTGAAAACGGCAGCTTTCCATGTACAATATAGTTTATGTGTGAAGATATGATGTGAAATTTAATTTAGTATCTTATTCCTTCCATTACTTATGGGTTATGGCACATTCACTCGTTATTTTGTATAATCACATTAGTAATTGTACATGATTTCCTCGTACCAAAAAATATAGTAAGATGTTTTACCCTTTCAATTTTGATTTGGTTGGTAGAATAGGGTGTTGACAAGTGTCTTCATAACAATGGAAGAGAGTATGGTCCAATAGGAGTGTGGCAAGCTAAATAGGAGTGAATGAGTGGGAGGTTGAATGAGAGGGTGACAAGTATTTAACTGTGAGTGGAGTAAATATTGGTCAAGTAATATGATGACAAATAGCACATAATGGTTGGGAGGAAATATTGGTCAAGTAATATGATGGCAAAAATAAATTGTCATGCAGTACTAATGCGACGAGGAAAGTATAATTTATAAAAGGATGATTCTATTCATAGCACCCGTTTCTCTTTGTGAGGGAATAAGTGATTTTAGCCATTTTGCTATTGTAAAGATAAAATTTAACCCATCAAATAAAAAAGATAAAATTTAATCATTTTGTTTTAAAAAAGATAAAATTTATCCCATCAAATCAAAAAATATAAAAATAAACCATTTTGGATGTTTAATTAATTATATTTAATTCATTTTTAGATTAACTTCTTGATTTGCTGAGATTTATATCTCCTTTTATTTCTTAATACGTATTTGTTTGCAGTTACATATTTCCTCTTTTTTATGACGTTCATCTCCTCTCAGAGATATCAATACTAATTAATATCATATATTTTAATCACTTCTAATTTAATATTTAATTTATAATTTGCAGCAAGTCGAAACTGATAGGAGAAATTGCATAAGCACGGTAAATAAATAGAGATTACAAAGAGTCCACAAAAATAAGGAAACAAACTAACGCCAAGAATATAAGAGATATGCAAATCACTAATCTAATTATCTCTAACACCCCCCCGGCAAGCGAAGCTTGGGATTTCGATCAACGCGAAGCTTGGACCGAAACACCTCGAACATTTGTCGAGGCAAGCTCTTGGTGAAAATATCTGCGAGCTGAAGTGTGGACGGAACAAAGCGAGTAAGGAGACGTCCGGAGTCTACGAGCTCCCGAACAGAATGGCAGTCGATATCAATATGCTTCGCATGCTTGTGCGAGACAGGAGTCTGAGTAAAAAATAGAGCACTCTTATTATCGCTGAGCAAAACTGGCGGCTGTGATGGAAGAACACGAAGATCACGAAGAATACTACACACCCAAACGAGCTCAGAGGATGTGTTGGCAAGAGCTCGGTATTCGGATTCGCAGCTAGAGCGGGAGATGGTAGGCTGCTTCTTTGCGCTCCACGAGATAAGGTTCGGACCAAGAAAAATAGCATAACCATAAGTTGAACGCCTGGTGTCCAAACAGCGCGCCCAATCGGCGTCGGAGTAACCCAAAACGGACAACTGACCCGAGGAAAAGGTCAGGCCATATTCCAGAGTGCCTTTAACATAACGGAGGATCCGTTTAACGCTGAAAATGATCTGTGTTGGGGCGTTGTTGAAATTGACTGACCGTGTTGACAGCGTGGAAATATCCGGGCGAGTGATGGCAAGATACTGCAGAGCACGAACTAGGGACCGGTATAATGTCGGATCGGAGAAGGTGGTACCGGAAGCAGTGAAAGACGCTCCTGCAGCTAACGGAGTGGAGACGGGCTTTGAATCTAGGAGGTCGGCCCGAGCCAAAATATCACGAGCATACTTTGATTGGCTCAGAAATAAGCCAGAAGCAGGATAGGACACCTCAAGACCAAGAAAATAACCCAGACGACCAGAGATCCTTAATGGCAAATTCCTTGCTAATACGAGTCAGCAGAGGGCGAAGAACAGTGGTATTGTTGCTTGTAACAATAATGTCATCGACATATACGAGTAGAAAGATGAGAGTATCCTGGCGACATAGAACAAAAAGAGAAGTATCCGCATGACTGCAAACAAACCCCAACTGAAGCAAGAAAGCGCGAAAGCGCTGATACCAAGCGAGGGGAGCCTATCACAAGCCATATAAGGCCTCGCGAAGGTGACAAACATGATCTGGGTACATGGGATCGATATAACCAGGTGGTTGCTGCATGTAAACTGGTTTGTCAAGAAACCCATTTAGAAAGGCATTCTTCACATCAAGTTGATGGAGAGACCAGGAATTCATTACCGCGAGAGACAAAACAATGCGAACTGTGGAGGCCTTCACAACAGGACTGAACGTGTGGGTAAAATCAAATCCAGGAATTTGGCTGAAACCCTGGGCAACAAGGCTAGCTTTGTATCGATCAACGGTCCTGTCGGCAAGAAATTTAGTGCGATAATCCCACTTGGAACCCACAATATTCGTATTCGGCGGCTTTGGAACAAGTTCCCAAGTTTTATTATGCCGAAGAGCATCCATTTCTTCGTTCATGACCTGGACCCACTCAGGATGCTTGAGAGCAGATTTAATCCCTTTCGGTTCGGAGAGAGCAGTGAGAGCAGAATATAGGCGATGAGACTCAACGAGAGCAACATCAGCTGGATATCGTGGTTTAACGATACCGGACTGAGATCGGGTGCGCATTGGATGCGTGCGCAAAGGTGCCTGTGGTGGAGGAACTGGAGAAGCAGGAGCCCTTAGAGAGTGCGCAATAGGCGACGGCGGATGGTCAGGTGGGAGGGGTGGCGGCTGTAAACACTCATCAGTGGGGCAGGTAACGGATAAAGGTGGCTTGATGATGCTCGAAGACGAAGAGATATCCGGACCAGTGGAGTCAGCATGAAGAGTGGATGCCGATGTAGGAAAGGTGTCCAAAAATTCTGAGATGGCAAGGACAGAGCTCGGCTGATAGTGGTCAGAGGAGACGAAGGGAAGACAAGTCTCATCAAATCTTGCATGGTGAGTAACATACATGCGGCCAATGGGTGTATGCAAGCATTTATAGCCTTTATGAAGAGTACTATACCCCAAAAACACACAGGGTAAACTACGAGGCTCAAACTTGATCTTCGAGTAGTCACGTAGGCACGGATAGACCCTGCATCCAAATACATGAAAACAGGCATAGGCAGGAGTACGACCAAAAAGAACTGCAAAGGGCGATGTATGATTAAGAGTGGTTGTGGGCAACCGATTTATGGTGAACGCCGTACTGAATGCATCCACCCATCGTGTCATAGGAACGAAAGAATGATATAAGAGAGCCAAGCCCATCTCAGTAATATGGCGATGCTTCCGTTCAGCTCTGCCGTTTTGAGCCGGAGTATCAGGACAAGATATGAGATGACGAATACCACAAGAAGAGAAATGGTGTTGCAAACGGGTATTAGTAAATTCTGTACCACCGTCACTCTGAAATTGCTTAATAGGCTGTGAAAACTGTGTTTCAAAAAATTTTTGAAAACCCAGAAACACATCCACAAAATCTGACTTCGCACGTAACGGATAAAACCAACAAAAGCGAGAGTGATCATCAATAAAAATAGTGTAATAACGATAGCCAGATAAAGCCGTAACAGGCGCAGGTCCCCACAAATCACAATGAATTAAATCCAACACATTATTAGCACGTTGAACATTGGCAATATAAGGTAAACGAGTGCTTTTAGCCAACTGACAGGTTTGACAAAGTGCAGATGAAGGTAGCAAAGAAGAAATGGATAACAAGCCAAGTTTGCTTAAAGAAGAAATAACAGCAGAAGCCACATGCCCAAGTTTAGAGTGCCATAAATCAAAAGAGGCATGCAAGCCTTTATTTCTAACTATTGCAGCAAACGCTTGAGTAGTAGAGTCCAGCCGATAAAGCCCCTGATCACGGGTTCCGATGACGAGAACCTGTCCTGTATCCCGATTCTGAATGCGAAACTGCAAGTCAGTGAAAACCACATGTACAGGAAAATCCTGAGTGAGCTTACTCACGGATAATAGATTTTTAGTTAAGCCAGGAACAACAAAGACATCTCGTAAACAAAGACCACGGAAAATATTAAGAGAGCCAATATGAGATATAGGTAAATGCGCACCGTTTCCAACCATAACATGATCGGTGCCACAATATTTGGAGACACTGTCCAAGTGCGAGGGGTCAGCTGCCATGTGCCCGGACGCGCCGGTATCTAGATACCAATCAGAAGCAGCGGGCGTAGAGACGTGGCAGCTAGCAGAGAAGGCTTCTGCCAGATGAGCTGTGTTAGGCGGGGGCGGACGACAGGAGCGATCATAACTTTGATCGAAGCGCTTGGGACAATCGAAACCATCGTGATCAGTGCTGCGACAGAAGAAGCAGCGAGGTGTATAGTTGCGGCGGCTGCGACTACCGCCAGAATTATTGTGATAGTTGCCACGGCCTCTAGTATTGTGCGTGCCACGATTGCGATTGCCCCCAAAACCACGACCACGCGCACGATTAGTGGCCATGAAGGCTGCCTGCGAAACAGTCTGAGAAACGTTAGTGTGATCAATAGATTTCTGAAATAACTCATGGCTTTGCGCTCGAGCGGAGAGAGTGGCGAAATCAGGCAATGGATCCTGCTCCATTTGAGCAGCGGTGAAACTAGAAAAGTCGGGACCGAGACCCCGGAGAAACCAATGGGCATTATCCGATGCATCGATTGGCCGACCGATAGCACTGAGTTGGTCGGACAGAGTCTTGAAGTGTCGAGCATAATCGGCGACAGCTTTGTTGCTTTGCTTAGCGAATAGCAGATCATCTTTCAAACTAAGTTCACGAGCCTTCGAACTGTGATTGTAGGCTCGAGAAAGAGCGTCCCAAATATCTTTCGACGTCTTGCAACCGATGACAATAGCCATCGATTCTTCGGTTAAGGTTGAAACTAGAAATAATTTGACAGTTTGGTCACGCTGCTGCCACTTGATGAAATCAGGATTTGGTACGGAATTGCCGGAAGTATCGCGACGAGAAGCGGCCGGAGCAGCCGTCGTACCATCGAGCAGAGACATAAATTGTTGACTGGTGAGAAGAGGTTTGATCTGGGCATGCCATAGGAGATAGTTCGACGAGGTGACTTTGATGTTCACCATACTAATCATGGTGGATAGAGGAAGGGAGGGTGTGTCGACGGCAACCATGGGGAAGAGGGACGCTGGGAAAAATTTCCGGATAAGAGAAAGGAAGAAACGGCGAGGAGGAAGCTAGGGTTTCACTCCAAGTTAGGCTAATACCATGATAGGAGAAAGAATATTTGCCTCAAAGAATGAAATTGCATAAGCACGGTAAATAAATAGAGATTACAAAGAGTCCACAAAAATAAGGAAACAAACTAACGCCAAGAATATAAGAGATATGCAAATCACTAATCTAATTATCTCTAACAGAAACAATCATGCATCGCATATGTTTCAAGCTATTATACTACGAAGACTTTGTGCAGATTGTATTCTGGCGATGTCACCCCAATTCCCCATCAAGATGAATGGTGTGTTTTCGAATTTTGAAAGAGTTTCCTTTGATTTTATTGATTCGTATGTTTGTCATTTAATCCTTCATTGATTTCACTAATTTATATTGTAAATTAACGTCATTTCAAGTTTCATATTATAGCTTGCTACTAATTTCATCTACACGCATTTTAAAATGAAGAATGGAATTTAATAAATTTGCATCCTCTAATGTCAAGTATGTGTCCGTTGTAACTAGTACTAATTCACGTAAAAGATGGGATGACGATAATTCACGAACTTAACTAATTTAATACCAATTCACGTAGAAGATAAAAATGATTAGAATTCACACGGTTAACTACCATAATACAATTTCATGTAATAGACGAGAATGAGGAGTATTCACAAACTTAACTAATTTAATACCAATTCATGTAGAAGATAAAAATGATTAGAATTCACACGTTTAATTACCGTATTACCATTTCACGTAATAGACGAGAACAAGAAGTATTCACGAACTTAACTAATTTAATAAAGTTCACGTAGAGGATAAAAATTATTAGAATTCACGATGGTCACTACCGTAATATACCTTTTCACGTAATAGACGAGAATTAGGAGAAATCACAAAGTTAACTACCTTAATATCAAATCACATAAATGATGAGAATGATGACGATTCACGTAGTTAAGTACCATAATACTATTTTCATGTATTTTTTCTTGAAATCCAAGTAATAGTAGCAATAAGCATCAACATTAAATTGGGAAGAAAATCTAATGATTATACAAAATCGAAATTGTCTGGATGCACCAAATCGTGAGAAAAAATAAAAAATAATAATTAATGTAATTAGCAGAAAGACAATATTATGAAGGAAGATAATTTTTATATTTTTTATTTTGATGGTTAAATTTTATTTTACTATAATAAAAATGGTTATTTTATTATTTTTTTCTTCGTTTTACTATAACTCTATATTTAAAAAATACAATGCAAGTATTATCGTACACCTATATTCGCAATTAAAAATTCAATAAAAATAAAAGAAACTCAATTCAAATATTTTTTTTACAATCTCCTAACTTTTGAATGCATAAACATGGAAGAATCACTCTCTTTATCCTGACTCCTTCTCAACAGAAACAGCAATTTCTTATTCTTATTCTCCGGCATAAATTCCAAAACTCGCACCAATTTTCCCTTTTGACGGATAACTAATCAATTGGTGAAATCTTGAAAAATAAATCAATACAACAAAATAATATGCAAAACACATGATTGGTTCATATAGGATGAATAAAAATATATTAGCAGAATGGCATAGGAGAAGAATGCTTTTATATCTTCGTGTTTTCACAATTGATACAACAATCACAATTAGTATCCAAGCAAGAATTAAAAGCCACGAATAATTTGTGAAAAAGACTATTATGTGTGTTATAATTGTGATCCGCGTCTATTCCTTCTTCCCGCGGTTATGAGAATTTGGATGTAGTTATTCTTTGATCGTAGAACTAAATTGGGTAAGCTTAAAAGAATAGAGATATTCTCTCTCCATCTCAATATTTTTGTCCCACTTTTATTTTGGGTGTTCCATTATACTTGTCCAATTTTCTTCCTAAGCTAAAACTTATATATATATATATACTACTAAAAGTGTCTTTGTGACAAAATATATGAACTGCCTAATATATTCTTGTTATATATTTAATTGTAAGAGTATCTATGTAAATTATAAATTATATATTCATATAAAAATTACAATTACCTATTAACTATTAGAATTCTACTTGATTAC
>JAYJMF010351024.1:0-11254 GCA_036873715.1 Salvia sclarea
TCCAACACGGAGGGCTTCAATGCAGAGCCCGCGGGCTCTGCAAAAGTTTAATTAAAATATTATATTTTTTAGGCAAAACCCTCCATGTTGGAGGGCTTTGCTGTGGACACCTTAGTGAATCAAGTATTAAGAATAATTTTTTTAACATTTTGACTTTTTCCTTTTTTCGAATTTGTTGGGGAAAGAAGTCAAGTTGAAGGTAAATAGAAGTTTCTTAATTGTGGGTTTAATTATTGTAACTTTGTGAGGAGAAAATGTAACTCATACAATTTTCTTTAAGCAAGATTGACTTATTTGGGACGAAAAGTTAACAAAGCACCACAAAGCCGTAACTCGCACTTGAATACAAAAATTGACTATTAAATATTTATAGGAAAAAGTCTCTACCTCTATGAGGAAAAAGTTACCTGTAAGTTATTTGGACTCCATTTGAAGCACAATGAAGCCTAAATTCCTACTATACTCGACCCATAAATTTTTGGATACTTAGGTTAGATAAACATAATTCTTTTGATGCTCAAATCGGATAAATTTACCAATAAAATCTAGAATGCTTTGCATTTGTATAGGGTTTCTCAACAGTAAAATACATGGCTACTTTATAATGATTTTTAGGTCCTCATGGAATCACAAGAGCAGCACTCTCACTCATACAAAATATAATGTAATGATTACAAGGCCCTTTATGTTATAATAAGAATAACAAGATTAATCCCTCGTATACTTTTGACAAATTAATTTTTTTTAATTTGTTGGACTATATAAATCCTTCAAATGCTCAATTATACTCTGCAAGTCCAAGTTATCACCCAAAGCAAAGCAAATATCATCGTCTATAAAGTTTAACAAGGCAGTGAGGCACATCAAAGAGGTACAAAATCACAACTCCAAAATGAAATTTATTTTATATCATCAAAGTTGGTGAAAAGGAACTGAGTTCACAAATTTTGTGCTGTATAAAGATGTACTTCTAAAATGAGAAGAATTTGAAATCGAATAAGTGTGCATAACCCTCTTAACACATAAGAAAAGTTTACTCTAATCAAATAATAAGAAAAGAGGTAACAATGCTGAGTGTAACACATGTGAACCAAAGAAATGATTCTATTTCAACAAAATTTTCCTGTTGCACCAAAAAGGGAAAACAGACAACAATAGAATAGAGATCAATCTATCAAAAACCATGATTGGCTTTCACCCAACTCCAACACAATCAAACTGATAATATAGAACACATCTCACTAATTTCACCTTCTCGCAGCAATCCTCAGCATCGGCGAAATTATCCCCTGTATTTCTAGCAAAGATTGTTGTATTCTGATCTCCTCTTCAACATTCCTCTTCATATTTCTAATACAGTTTCTCAGTTGATCCGAAGATCTTATATCCTCGGCCCTCAACTCAACAACCTTATTCGCCAACCTCATCAACAGCCCTGCATATCTTGGCATAGTCGAGTGCTTCTGCAGAAATGACAACAACAACCCGAGCTCCTCCAAGTCCAAATTGGATACACATTTCATCAACTTCTTACGTGCTACCAACTCCTCCATCACAGCCACAACACTCTCTGGATTTCTCTTATTCAAAGCAGCTACCAATGCCTCCCTGTGCCTAAACTTCTTCAACAACTTATCAAACTCAGCCATCTTCACTTTCTTTGGTCTCTTGATCAAGTAATCCCCTTCCGAGGGCTTCAGGTTCTGCCCTCGTTGGAAGTACCTGAAATACGAAGGCCTTAGAACCTTCTTGCTAGGCTCATCATCCACAATTTTCCACTGCATACCACCTACCACTTCCTCATTCTCCACCTTTGTCTTCCTTCTACCAATATACAAGTTACCCTTGGATGTTCCTATTACACGAGTGGAACAATCAGGTGAAAATCCCACTGATAGAAGAGGCTCTGGGAACCTCATGGAATGAGTGATCTTGAGCTTTGCATAGTCAAACACCTTCATATATCCATCTAATGCAACACTCAAGATCCTATTTTCGGCAGCCTCCTCTCCAGTCCCTCGCGCAACCTTGCCCATACAAAGGGCGGTTACTGTTTTGATATGGCTCTCCATTGAATACAGCAACTTCCCACCACCAATTACATCCCATATCTTCACAAAATTGCCACCAGCAGTGGCAACTAGACCGCCGGATGGCAGGTAAATCACACTCTCCACAGGCTTCTCGTGATTCAACTCCATCACAGAGCTTGCATTCGACACTCTCACATCCCAAACCCTAACCCTATGATCGTATGACCCAGAAACGAACATTTCATCACTAATAGGCGAAGCATCGCCGCACCGCACATAATCCTTGTGTCCGAAGAGATTAAACACGCATTTCTCAGTCGTAACATCCCAATACTTAACAACGGAATCATCTCCACCAGAAAAGAGGTGGAGTTTATCAGCGGCGCGAGGGTAGCTTACTGACCGGACAGCGGCTGCGTGGCCCTTCAGACGGCGGAGATGGCTGCGGGATTTCGCGTCAAACACGTGGACGGTGCCAGTCAAGTCTCCGGCGGCGAGGAGCTTCCCGTCGGAGCGGAAGGAGACGGCGGCGGCGGTGTCGGAAAAAGCGGTGATTGTGGGTTTAGGCTCGAGGGTTTTTCCGGAGAAGATAGAGACATTGGCTGAATGCGTGGCGACGAAATCATGAGGGATTACCGGCGAAAAGGCGATCGAATTTATTGGGAAAGTAAAGGATTTTGATGGTGTGGTTTCGATGTCTTTGGGGATTTTGAATGATCTCCAGTACTTGGCCTCTGGCGTCGGAGTGAGTTTGCTGGAGGTGGGGCGGAGTTTCGGCCTAACCGGGAAAGCTTCCGCCATTGATGAACGGCGAAGAGCGGTTGCTAGGGTTTTTAGGGTTTAGGAAATTGGACGAGGAATGCTGCCGAAAGAGGGATTAGGGTTTACGACAGGGTATATATACACACATTACTATTCACTAGGCCTTATTTTACTAGTATATAAGTCATTTAGACGTGCTTGACCAAAATTGTAAAATTTCAAGTAAATTTTAATTTGATCATTTCCGATTTGTGTTTTTTTTTTTTTTTAAAGACTGATGTTTGTTTCAATATATTATGCTATAACGTGAACATTAATAATAAGTATTTTTTTTATACTAGGATACTAATAAATTTGTTAAATGAAGAATTTCTTAAAATGCATATTGGAATGCCACTGGATTTTTGCTTTGCTCAATTTATTTCTTAAAAATTTGTTTTTTTTTTAATATACGAATCCTTGAATTTTGCTAGTTTCAAATCAGCCATCAAATTCAGGCTTTAGTTGATTCTACTAATTATTGGTAGGTAGTTATTTTATGACATAGTGATAACATAATATAAAATCGCAAG
Source organism: Salvia sclarea (assembly GCA_036873715.1). Classification (NCBI taxonomy): domain Eukaryota; kingdom Viridiplantae; phylum Streptophyta; class Magnoliopsida; order Lamiales; family Lamiaceae; genus Salvia; species Salvia sclarea. The sequence continues at coordinate 3,368 of JAYJMF010351024.1, forward strand.
TCAATTAAATTAAACGTAAACTCAAACATCATAGTAAAATTATTCAAGGGTGCAATTAAAAAACAGCCACCAAATCAAACTCAATATTTCATGCCTCATTGCTAAATTTGCAAAACCAACTATGAATCTGCTAATTACACATTCTGTTTCTAGAAATATTGAAACAGCAGCACACTCATCTACATATACATAAATCAATCATTTCTATCATTAACTTACAGTAAAATTATTCTGTATTTCTTTTTTTACGTACCACACACAAGAAAAATGTGACATTTCTCCTCATACGATGTATCTATCTTCTATACACCCAGCCAGAATCCTAATCTTCTCTACTGCATCTGTGTGAAATACAACACAGGGAGGTGTCGGCAGAATTCGTACCACGATAGCAGGTCCGACTGCTTCGTCCCATGCCAGCAAGCAACATCATGCAATGCGTGCAAAAATCTACATGCGACATTATATATAGGCAAGTGAGCCTCGGTCGAGGTCGGGTTGCGGGCGTCCTCTTGTAGGAGTTGGAGGTCTTTGGATATTAAGCTCCTAAAAGAACCAGAATTCAAGGTTAGCTTCTACTTGCAAGAACTGCACAACAGGGGCAAACCGGAGAATCTACATACCTGCATCCACATCTCCTCTGTCACGCGCTCTGGAGAAGTTTCTGGAGAGTGGAAAGGTGGTGGAAGTGGATGAATCAATTTCGGGACGATGACCAAACCCCTGCCAACGACCAATATCGCACCAGCATTGTTTGCCGTGCCTGATGCGTTCACGTATATCAGATTGGTAATCACTATGGGGTGGGGTGAGGTTTTGAGCTTGTTTGATTATGTAATAGTTCAAAGACTCAATCCTATGTGGAAAGACAGTATGATGACTTTGAAACACTGAAAGCGTACCGCAATAGTTGGTTGCAGAAAAAAGGGTGATCAACTGGCCCTGGGCGAATCGTTCAAATCCATCCATAACACACTCGTGGGCTCTAATGATAAGTTGCAACTTGTTCCTCTTACAGAAGTCCGTGACCCGATCAGGCTGCAGGAAATAAACAAACAATATAACAATGTACAAATTCATATAACCAACTTTAGTTTCCATGCATCAGGTAAATCGTGACAAGGAATAGAATATTGTGATGACAACGTAAAATCACTGAACTAATCTTCATTAACGTAAGATGCGTCATCTGAAGCATACCCCGAATGTTACAAGTCCGGGTCCTCGTGCATTTGGTCTCAAGCCCTCAACACTATCATTTTCAGTGGGATCCGACCTGAGGGATAATGTGATAAGCATAAGATGGAATCAGAAAATAAGCCGACTAGAACTGTGAAGCAACATATACCATAACAAATCCATCAGCACTATCGACCCAGCATCCATGGTTATGGGCCTCTCTAGTTTCTCTATCTGTTCAACTGAATTTATCGACCTCCCTATGCCACCATGCATGCAGATAATCTTTTTCTCAATCAATGCAGCAAGCGGGAGATAATTAAACAACTGGTTGAATCGCGTCCACGCCCAGATCCCATCACTTTCCCCCTGCAATAATGTCAATCCTACTTCATCAGACACCAAATGTCGACCGTGAATGTTTTTGTAGACTTTAGATATATACCATCCTTTCGATACATTCGATGCGAAAACCAAAAAGTGCATTGATGTCAGCAGCTTCGTGGTTTCCTCGTATCAGGTGAACATTCTCTGGATATTCAATCTGAGACCCACATAAGCTAACAGTCAGGAAAGGCAAATAAAACACGCAATTGATGAAGCAAACATTCAGCTATCACTTCACAATCTTGCCTTAAGAGCAAGGAGTAAGGTTATGGTTTCCAAGCTGTGCTGTCCACGATCGACATAATCTCCCAGAAATAAATAGTCTATGTAGCTGAAACAGGAAAGCCACAAATTAATGTCACGAGTAAATTAAGATATCATGTCTGCTTCCACAAGCTATTACATGAAACTTACGTAATGTCTCCAGCAGTGGAAGGAAATCCATATTCATCAAATAGCCGCATCAGATCACCAAATTGTCCATGAAGGTCACCAAAAACTTTTACAGGAGCTTTTAATTGAAGCACTGTCTGCTCTTGCATGAAAATCTGCTCGGCAGCATAACAAAGCTCACCGACTTCATAAGAGTCCAAAAAGAACTTTCTGTTAACAGGAGGCTTCCAATTCCGAGGCTTCAGCAACATTGATATGATCTGCAGCATAAACAATAACCATACCCAAATAAGCATTAGATCGAAATTTTAGCATGTCAAGAAAGTGATTCAAGTAAAACTTGCCTTTTTGTGCAAGCCTTGAGGCGACTTCTGCCTTGCAAACTTTTTAGTAGGATTTGATAGGTCATTATGTGATGGTAGCATTCGTCTACTTTCATTCTCAAATTGATCCAAGGACAATTGCCTAACCATACCCCCCAAGTTTCCAACAGTTTCTTTTGCAACTACAACCTGCAATATCGAAAAAATACGAGCTTTCATTGCTCCCGGGCAACCGTATACAATATACTGCTGTGCAGGAAAAATGAGCGCAAGTCATACCGCTCTGGGATGAAGGCGGACATCGACCTCCGTGTCACTACCCTCAGAAGTGGTCTCTACAGACTGTGAATTGACATCTGACAAGGAAGCTTCCTCGGGGGTGGCTGAAGCTGCCTGAGCTGATTGCCAGACAGCACTCGCGACCTCAGCTTCAGCAGCAGATGCCTCCGCGAGTTTCTCCAAAGAGTTCTTGTCCATTCTAGGGAAACCAAGGGGAAAAAGGGAGAGAAATTATAGATTAGTAAAAATAGCTAATCTGGACGATGGAAAGAGCTATTATGATGGACAAAAAGAACAGACCCAAAATTTCCAGATGAAGGTGTTTCAGACCCGTCATCTGATGATGCAGAGGAAAATGGAGCAAAAGTAGCATTATTTGACCTTGGGCTAGAAGTCATTGAGGCTCTGTCTGGGGATAATGGTGGATTGATATCAGACTGAAATTGGGAGTTCTCTGCCACAAGCAAATCATCTAGCAAAGTATCTGCAAAGCAAAAAAACTAAATTTCTGAAAGCAGTTCACAAGTACAAACATGAACCATATTGTGTGCATAGATATTTTACTTTAAAATTTTCAAGCACAAAGAACTTTTGGAATCATGTCGACTATATGATTCAGCCAATACTCAGTAATGAAGATCATACTTCCATGTCAACAAAAACATAGTAAGATGGAAACTTCAGTTTTAAATTTGGAGACCTTGAGAATCTACCACTTGACAAAAATAAATTTGGGATGGTAAAGTTCTCGGTGCAATATTCACACGGACGACATCCCATTGCCAGATTTGATTTTTTTTGAAAGCCCGTTTTCTGGGTCCCAGTACTAAAATGATACATTATCTAGATGAAACACAAAAAATGAGTTTTTCATGTACTTTTTTTGCATTGGAAGGCTGTATGCTATAAGAGCATGTAAGAGCAAGAGAGCATATCTCGAATTAGATCCATAATCACATTCACATCCCAAAATGTGCTGGTATTTTGCTATCAGAAAAGGAGCCATGGTAGTCCAGATAAGAAAATGTCATGTAGCTGTGTGCAATAAACCTCCTTAAAATAACTGTAAAAATATGTTTGCATAAATTATCTAAAAAACTTGATAAGCTTGTGCGGCCAAAGGCTGACTTCACCTCCTTTCAGACCACCATGGACATATATCCTGAAACCGACAGATGCAGCTGCATGGCGACATCGACGCATAACCTCCAGAGAAGGATCGAGCTCACTCTGTGCTTTGTTTCCCCGTGAAGTGACCAGCCCATTTCTATCAAGCCAAACTCCAGCAGCAGTATCCAGTACTTCAAACAGAACGACAATAAACATCAAGATCTTCTTAATTTGAACAAGTTCAAACACTGCAACAATAATCCAGTCAACAACTAAAAAACAACATTAATAGTCACCTGCAATTACAGCATCACCTTCTACTGATCGCCCGCCTCTGAGAACACCTCCTGTTACATGCAATCTAGCTCCTACAAAGACCTGGTAAAGAGACGCATTCTCAAATCAAAAACTGAAGGTAGAACATAGGTAAGGCTTATTGCCGTTGACTAGTGATACAACAACTCTAAGTTTCTCCTGTGGAATTGTATGACCTCCAATCCTCTAACCAACAGAGCAAGATCAAAGCTTTTTATATATGGTCTAGAATCTGGTAAGGTACAAAGTAGATAACATATTGGCATCTACAAGTCTTATACTGTCAATCCATTTCTCTATGCCTAATGGCCAGATGAATGAAGTTATTTAAAAAATTTAACCCAACTTCACTCAGTACTCATTAATAAACCAAACCCTAACCATATCAGAAGTGACTCTACGCTCTCATAGATCAGATAAATCTGCTGGTGTTGTAGATTCAAAAGCATGGTTTCTAGCAACGAACAAATAACTGGATCCATGACTTACCGCAGCATGCTGATACCTAGGTGAAGGCGACACTCCTGGAGCAAGAGTCCATTCCCACAGGCCATTTCGATGCATAAGCAATCCGTAGGCATCTGCCAGTGGCTGTACAGGCCACATGCAACTAATACATCAGTCACATACAGCCTTAGTAATAGGCCTCAATTACAAAACTACCTCAATTATTACAGGAGAAGAATAAGCAAATTCTCGGTAATAGATTAGCAACCAAGCAGGTCAGTCAGAGTAGAAATTAACATATGACTTAGTACCCTGCCATATAATTGAATTTGTTTTCTCAATTAATGGAGGACAAGATGGAACGGGCACTAAGAGAATTTCGATCCATTCCTCAAAAAATGTTTCTTGCCAGAAGAACTTAATAGAGATAAATATTCCACTCCCTCTTCCAAAAGGCCAAAACAAATTCATTTAGTAATAAATTAACTCATCCACCAGCAAGCAAGAGATTTGAAGCCATTTTCAGTTACTGGAGTTGGAATTGTGTTGTGGTTTAATAACAAAATCATGACAAATTAATCATACCGTGCCTGAAGCATCTCTTCCACCACAAAGCAGAAACATTCCATCTGACCGAGCACTAGCGGTTGCATACCTACATACATGACCAGTTGATCCTGTAAGATGCTTATTATACAAGTTAATCAGAAGCCATAGGTTTAGTGGCATACAAGATGCAATAAGACATTATCCATTAAATACTTCCAAGGGTCCCCCAATGAACTAGTCCAGACATAAAATGAAAAGCCTAACCATTACAAGGGGGCATTTCAACAAAAAACCATCATAATATTATTACACGATGACCACGGTTAAAAAGTAAAGAACATTACCATTTCAGAGTTCATGAATCTTAATGTTCAGATTGTGTATCTCTGCCAATAATGCCACAATAATAAGATAGAAACAACACTTACATCCTTGCAGAAGGTCTGTCACCTTCTGGATTAAGCCTCTGCCACGCATATGGTTTCTGTGCAGTATCCAAGGCCCAAGCATCTGATAGCACTCTTTTACCTGTAAAATAATAGAATATCTTTGTTCAGTTAGTGCCAGCATATTGAAACCAAAAATCAGTAGAATTGGTATTTTGGTCCATTCATGTGCGATTATCCAAATTCTCCCCCATCTAGTATCCAATTGTCAACCAAATTCCCCAAGGTATATTCACAATGAGAAACCCGAAGCTAGTAACTGAAGGATCATTAAGAAGCACTTTAGGATGTATGTGAAACCCTTGAAAGAAGCAAACTTTTCCATGTATACATAGGCCATAACTTCCAGTAAATTCACATGGGAGGAAAAACAGCTGCAGCAACATTATGGAAAACATATGGATTTTTATAACAAATTATTCCAAGCCAAGTCGAACAAGTGAATTTCTCAGAAGTGGTAGAAGTGTGCCACTGGAATTTATAGTGCCTAAAGCAGCCAAGGCAGAAGTCAATTGAAACCATCAGACAATCTCCGACAAAGTAACAAAGATTTCACTGAAGCCTCTGTCATTTCAGATTATTTGAAAGACAATTTTTTTGGGTAGAGCAATAAAGTTCTTTACTGCTATCCATGCGAATACCCCTTGTTTTAAAGTGATTTTAACTGTCAACATATCTTTCAGTCAAAGATCATCACGAGTATATTTTGGAGAACAGAAGGTTTACAAGCTCTCACCGTCATTGCCACTAACAGTGACAAGATATCGTTGTGCGACCAAGTCCATGACATGTCCGTATCTAGGCCCAGGCCCCTGTCCTTGAACTACAACTCTGGCCTCCGCAAAAACAGAGCAACAAGTCAGACAAAGCTCATTCACTGCAACACCAGATAACAGAATAGGCAACAACACTCCATGGAAGCTCACCGATGCCACTTGAACTTGTCGTTTGTCAAATCAAGCACATAAAGGTCATCCGTCGAATGCCCAGCAGGACCTATCCCACCCTGGCAAAGGACAGACCCTAAGTAATTTACAAGATATTAATTTGTTAAAAACACAATTTTCAGCCATTACAAAACTCCAAACTCCAATCACCTGAAACACAACCATGGTGCCAACAGCTGCAGCCGCGTGCGCAGCTCTAGGTGATGGCGGCTCCCCCGCTGGTCGAAGTCTAATCAAATCGTTAATAAACTAATAAGCACAATCTCCCCATTTGAGCAAATCTCACACAGAAAACTAAAACTAAAATCCCAAAACCGAAACTTGGATTTCAACTAAAAGTCTAAAACCATAAGAGATAGAGAGGAAGAGAAACCTGGTCCATTTTCTAGTAAGTACGTCGTAAGAATGAATAGAATTCGTCACTCCATCCAACCCTAGAAAACACACGAGCATACAAGTTCAACAACTAATCGGTTCAAAACAAAAGCAAAACCAGAAAACAGAAATAAAAAGAGAGAATATTACGAATGCCAGGGGCGCCACCGTTGCCACCACCAATGGCGGTGGCGCCTCCGAACAAAATGAGGCGGGGACCGTGGGTTTTCGTCGCTGCGACGGCGGTGAGCGTGTGGCCACAGCGGGGACCCGGCGCGTCCTCATCTGTGTCCCAATAGCTCTCCAAATATCGATATTCCGGCGCCGGATACAGCCACGGCTTCGATCCCATCCACAAATCAATCAACTCAGCAGAAAAGCTGAATATCAAAAATCACACGGAATTGAGCGGAATAGCTCAAGAAATCCTCGAAATTAGAACCCTAGAACTGATTGCAGCACAAAAGAACAGTGGGATCCAGAGCAGCAAACTGGACCCTTCACTGTGAGTGGTTGCCAGATAATTCTAGTTCAATTTTTCGAAGAAAAAAAAAAAAAAAACGGTTGTCTATTCATGGATTTGGATTGTATTACAGATAAATACTAGAAAAAGAATGTGAAATTGTAAAATAGGGTTTCATGGATTGATGAATGAAGTTACGATTGATAGCTGAGATAATGGGGGGATCTTTGGCCAGAAATGTGAATTGAAGAAAGCCCACTCGCCAAGAGTCAACCGTTATTACACTTTTTTCAAAAAAGTTTCCTTTTTTTATTTTGTTTGTATGATAGAAAATATCTGGATTTTACAAATTTTGGAGTAAAAAACTAAACATGGCTACTTCAATAATATCTAGTACATCTACTTTTCCATTTTGATAAATAAATATATAAGTGACTTCTAGTCATTGATAGTATTATATTTTCCCAAATTTAAATATGTAAATTTTGGGAATACTTTTCCATATTGATACAAAAAACGTTGCAATGGTAATTGACGCGAAAATATATGTTATGTATTGTGTTGTTTTAATGATCCCAAAACCCCATGATGTATTGTCTTAGAATTTTTAGAAGACCTACATGTTTTGGTCTTTAGAATAGCTAGTTGCTTGAAGAGGCTGAAGACTGAAGATC
>JAYJMF010351035.1:0-11253 GCA_036873715.1 Salvia sclarea
TGTTGGGTTGTTATCGTGTCGGGTCAACCCGAATATAATCGTGTTTTTATTGGGTTCGTGTCGTGTCCGGGTTTAACCTTAACGGGTTGGGTTCGTGTTCGGGTTTAGGATATTCTTAACGGGTCGTGTTCGGGTTTGACCTTATTGGGTCGGGTTGATATTGGGTCAACCCGATAACGACCCAACCCGCACGATATGCCAACCCTAGTTTGAAAGTAGTAGGCTTGGCTTCTTTTTCAATATTCCCAATGCATTAAATAGTATTTAATTAAAATATCCTGTATTCATAGGCAAGGTGAACTATACTACAAATTTAGAAAAAAAATCAATTCTTCATATGGCCCAACGATAAGATAGCTGCCCTCATTTAGCTACGTAATGTGGGTCGTGGTGATATTACATCAGCACTGATATCATACACGTAAGTTAAAAATGATCATGTTGTTTATTTCTATATATAATTAAAATATACTTAGATAAACATTATGTAGCACATGTGATATATGTTATACAATGGGTAATAGAAAATCAAATTAACATTCTAGCAATAAAATATTAAAATAAAATCCGACAGCTGGCATCCGGCTAGACGCTAAATCTGCAGAACGATCTTACCTTGCATTATATTGTTCCATATAATATTATGATCCAATAAAACAATAAATTGAAAAGCAAAATACAAAATAAGAGATGAATACGAAACAAAAATCGAAAGCTAGTATAGCCTTTTTTATCCATATGCTTAACAAATCAATATACCGTCTGCAATATTTTGGTGGATTAGCACTTAATTATCCATATTAAAAAAATGATCACAATAAATATTGTATTGAACGGGAAGCCATCTGCAGCATCTGAAAAGATAATCATAAGGCATAGTAAAGCAATCAAGCATAAATTATTCATTAGGGGAATTAATTAATTTGTGTGGCTTGTTAGATGGAATACTAGATTGTACTCATGGGCAAATCTAAATGACTACTTTGACACAGTAAAACTGTAAAAGTGACACAGATAAGTTTTTGCATTTTTCTTCTAGTTATGTTCAATGTAAAAAGTAAATTCAGAACATATTAATTAAGCGAAAATGGGTTGAACAATTATATATTAATATGATATCAAACAAACCCATGTATGTTTCGCACTCATCGACTCATCGTGAATCATGATCCCTATATAGTAAAGACAAGTCACTTTTAACACGCGAATAAAATATTAGATAAATTGCAAAATATCATTAATTCATATCAATTTTAACTTATAAATATTATCTAAACATGACGGGACAAAAATGGGACAGACTTTTGAAAAAGACTCATTCCTAAATCATACCCTACAAACGAAAACAATTTGATTATCTTACAATTACATATTTATATATAGATAAATGTATAATATTTCAAGATATAGACATCACTCACTCTAGCTCCAATAATTGCAAACTGCAAATGAGTGTAGAGAGAAAGATGAATGAGATAAGAGATGTTGCAAAGGCCTACTACGACGGAAGAAGTGGAGAAGAAAAGGAGCTGGCGGAAAAGTTCTTCGAATCCCTAGATGCAGACAATAATAAAGTTGTCTGCTTCCAGGAGTACAAGAAGCTCGTGAATCCCTCACTTTCGAGTGAGGAAGTCTTCAGGCTATTGGACAAGAACGGGGACAAAACCCTAGACTTCAATGAAGTGCTCGCCCTTTATTACATGGACAAGGTTTCCATTCCTCGGTGCGTGGCATGTCACGAGATTCTTCTCGCTTCCTACTTTTCGTGCTTGCGTTGTCTGGGGAAAACCTCGTACAACGTCTGCTGCAACTGCTACGGTGAGGGCAAGTACGACCACCACCACTCCTCCGGTGAGTTCGCAGATACGAGAGCGTTGCTTAAGCTGTTGAATCAAATCATGGAGAAGAATAAAGTTACAAAAGATTGTGAGGAGGAAAATACAAATAATTGTGAGGTATGTATGGAGGCTAGTAATATAGTACATATTTTGGCTATTTATCACTTGCCCAAAAATATTACTTATATTATAGTTATAGCCTAATTATCGTGTGATGAGTTCTCGAGATTGGAGAAATGCATGATTAGAGTTAGTGGTAAAAGATAGAATGTGCAAAATGACTACAAAATGTGTCTTATCTAAAAAATTGAGCATTCCGTTTTTTCTCGATATCCAACAATTAGATTTTTAGTTGTTTTCTTTTGATTTCAATTTCTGGTACATAAATTAAAACTGTGGTGGTGTGAACGCGTAAATTAGTCTTAATTGGTAGTAAATAAACAAGATTTTTATTAGGAGTTTAGTTAATCCTAATTAGAATTTATTTTAATTTGATCCATAACTAAAATTTTAATTCAAATTTATCAATTCTAAATTAGAATTTAAAATGAGTTGAACTTAATTAAAATTAAGTACTATTAATTATAAAAACTAAAGGGCCCCACCATGCGGAAGGATGCATGATGCCCTATTTTGTATTTTAGTTAAGGTGGATTATATCGAATTAGAGTTTATAATCTTGCACAAATTTATTTAATTTTTAATAATTAGACATGTAGGTTTTATAAGATAAGAATTCTTACATATATAAATGTGATGAACTGTATTTTTATATATACGTATTATTTGAATTCAATACTTTCGGCAATTAATCCCAGTCTAGAAAACGTGGCTAATCCTATTTATGATGTGCAGAAGAATGATGAAGATGGTGAACCTAAACGATCCAAATGCGTAAGACATCTCATATAGTCATGTTCGATTATTAATTAATCTTGATTATATAAATTAAAACTTTGCTATTATCAATTCAGGCAAGAATTCTGGAAGCTTTGGATGCACTCAACGCGGGTATTTGTGTAGGAGGTGCCGCAGTAACATTGGCTGGAACAATTGGAGTTTCCTCCGCAGCTTGTTGTATCATGTAGTTACTGTATATAAGGAATGTCGTCATTCTTAAGTGTGTTTGGATATAATAAAAGCTTGTACAATCTATGCTTTATTTTTGTTTAATACATTAATTGTCTATGTTTAAATACTTATCCTAAATATTTGTTTTTAATCGAATCTATCATTTTGGTCAAATAATACACAAATTTTAAAGAAATTTGGAGTGTATCCTAACTCCAAAGTTCGACTTAATTTTTCGGAGTATAATGGGCGATTTGAAGCAACTGTTACAAAACTATCAAAGATATCTTTATAATGGTACATAATAGCTTTACAATGGTACATGACACATAAATTCAATTTATAGCAAAAATATATAATATAAATGTAAAGGTCGTTCTTCAACCATTTTTGTTGGTTCAAACCTAACAACACAAGTACTAATAGAAGCGTATCGACAAGAGTTTTTTACGTTAGTTTCGGATTGTTAGTCGAACTATAAATAATTAAGTAATTATCCAACAAACTTTAAAGTTATTCCCAATTCAAAAAAATTGTAGAATTCATGTAATTTTTTATTAAAATAATAATTTTTATTGAAAATCAAATTTGGGAAGAATTTATATATTTATATACCATTAAACCCTTCATTTTTAATTTGTCCAACTTTAATTAAGGCCTCACTCAATTTGAGATCTATTTTTTTGTTTTTTCTGGAGAAAGTGCTTTTATTAACTAAAATATATGAATTCCTACCAAATTACTCAAAACTCGAAATAAAAACATCAACACTAATATACTAATTTCTTCCAACAAGTACCAAAAACCGAATCAATCAAGCACGACCAACTTCTGATATTCTTCACCGGCGATAGCCGCCTCCATCACCGCCACCGGATCCAAAACCCCGCCGCCTTCCAGAAACATCTTCATCAGATTCTTCGAGAAGCCGCTGACCAGCGCCACCCCCTTCTGAGTCGCCGGCACCGGCGTCGCCCTCGAATCCCTCAGATTCCAAAACACAATCTCCGGCACGCAGTCTCCGTAGCCACTCTGCTCAAACTTCCTCACGATCGCCTCGTAATCCGTCTCCCAGGGATTCAGCGACGCCTGATCGAACTCCATATCGCTGAAAACGAACAACCGCTTTATCATATCCTCCTTCTTCAGCTTCCCATTCACAGCCACATTCAGCAGCACATCAAATACCTTCTGGAAATCAGTGTTCATTCCCCAATCCATTCTCTTCACAAACTCAGTTTTCTTTTTCAGTGTGTTTCCTTTCACTTTCTGCATCTTAGGATGCGCGCTGAATGTGATCAATTTTCCCTTCCACGGCTTCTCGCTCAGCTCCGACACCAGAATCCCTAGCGCTACCGCCACCTCCATCGGAGTTCCTTCCATGCTTCCGGAGACATCGCAGATCGCGAGGCAGTTGTTGAGCTTCCCGATCTTCGCCATGTCGTCCACCATCCTCTTCCACTGCAGCTCCGCCACCTCGCCGTCGTTTTCGTCGTCCAACGACTCGATGATTTCGTGCGGCAGCAGCGCGCCGGCGGCGATCTTCGCCTCGCCGGATTTGACCTTTTCTAGATACTCCTTGAATCTCTCCTCATCGTGCTTGAAGAATTTATCCTTGTAGTTCTTCATCGCGACCGAGGCGACTCTGTTGTAGGGCAGAGATCCCCAATCATTCGCTCCCATGTAAACCTCCGGCAGATCCAGCGCCTTCCGCAGCGGCACGAGCACTTCCTTCCTCAAACGATCCCTCACTCGATAAGCGTAATGCGCCTCCAAAACGCCGTCGTATTCGGCATATTCCTCTCTCGGGAAAACCTTCTTCCCAATCGTCTCGCACAGCAAGGTAATTCTGTCGAAGGAGGAGTCGAGAGAGGGGCACCACTTCGCGGCGAGGCTGATTTTGTTCAGATTCCCCAATTTCAGCATCTCCATGTCAGATCTCAGGCGCCGCGCGAAGAGATCGGAGACGCAATCGTGGAAGAATTTGAAATTCGCATCCTCGTTGAATCTCTGCACGACTCTCTCCGCTCTCTCGATCCTCTTCTCCTCACGCGTTTTAGCTTGATCTAACAGAGCATTACCTCTGAAATGGCGCGCGAAATTCATACGCTTTCCTTCCTCTTTCTTTTTTCTCCATGATTTCCACTTCCTCCCGATCTCCTTGGCCGACTCCCGCGCCTCGGAACCTTCTAGAATCCGGAAAAGGATCTCGAGCATATCCTTGAAGTAACCGAATCCGGCGAAGGCGGCGACGTTTCCGGCGAGAGTTTTGGGGTGGTGCTGGTGCAGCCACAGCGCGGCGGCGTAGAAACCTTCCCTGTCGGATTTGCCTGTGCCTTTGACGCCGCGGAGGTTGCAAACGAGCTTGAGCGCCATGAGCGCGTCGTGGCGCCACGCCAGCTGCAGGCGGTCGGCGACGGTCTGCGGCGGCGTGTCGGGGACGACGTGGAAGAAGAAATCCAAACAGGGGTCGCCTGTAGAGAGGAACGTCGGCGAATTATTCTCCGTCAGGCCGAGTTTCAGTCGTTTCGATTGTGAGTAAATTTCCGGTGGTCCGATGAGAACGGCGCCGGCCATGGTTGTGTGAGGAGGAAGATTTTGGTTGATTTGGGGATTTGGAATGGGGAAGGATTTATATGGAAACTAGGGTTTTTCACGATGTGTTTGTTGATTTGGGAATTTTGGAATGGAGAATAATTTATAGGGAAGCGGTACTTGGAGGCCACGCACAAGATATTATGCTTTAAAATCCTCTTTAAATTTTTCCTTCCGATTTTAAATATTATGACCTCTATTTTTCTATAAGTTATATATTTACATTGACGGTTGATAAATTTTTGGGATTTCTCGTTTAATTTTTGTTTCTATTCTGTTTCATCAAAATTCGGATACTCTATTATGTTTTAATAATTTCATTATCGATACGTGCCAATATTAAAGATTTTGAATTTATGATTTTAAAAAATAGATACATTATATGAAAATCTTAAATCCTAATAAAAGACATGCTTGTGCATGAAGTGGGAATGGAATATCCTCATTCCATTCCTTTCCATTATATGAGGTTTGATTAAGAATCAAGAAAATTCCAAATAAATTAGGCATATATAACCATTTTTTTACTTGATACATAAGAATAATTATTCCATTTTCCCCTTAATTCTATTTCCTATCTTATTCCATTATTTTCTAATTATGTTCCATCATACAAGGAATGGCAAGTGTCCTTCAAATCCATACTGACCTTTTCTAATACTATTTCCTTCTTATCTATTCATATTTTCATTTGTGGACATGTGACAATTCTAACTCGGACTAATAAAACCCAAGTTTTTAGTGGTTGACATATTAGCCTCTCTCACTTGAGCTTACGCGCTTGAAACTCCTTTAATAATAAGTTGTTTTACTTTTATTTCACACACACAAAAAAAAAAAAGGTTTCTAAACCAAATCATCAAACTAAATAATTAAATGTAAGGGACGCCATGATTGTGGGTCCATTCCGGTGGAAGATCCCATTAAATTGGAAGACCAATTCAGTTTTATTTTTTTCCGGATTTTATTCCTATAATAATTTGGATCCGATCTATAATACTAAAGAAAATATGAGCCTCTTAATGCTGTCATAATATTTTAATCCTACTTCACTAATTCGTAGGCTCCAACCATTAGCAAACATGTACAAGTTGTAGCTATGAATTTGAAAAGTAAAATTCTACTATCATATTGTATCGGCATATGTAATAGATAATTAAAAAATTGTATATTTCATTTTACAAATATATCAAAGTCGGGTTTGTTGATGTAAATCACTTTTTTTTTTATTCATTTTGTCTTTTTTGAGATTATAGAAATGAAAATTTTATTTTATTTAAAACTTAAATTGGGTCTAAGGTTAAAATAGTATATCATCTAAAAGAAGCATAGGTTTGGTAATGAGTTCGTTTCGAGAATGTGGCATTGAGGTTATCCCCAAATTTCTAATGCCATCAACCTAACTTTGATAGCAAGTAAGCAAACTTAGTTAATTTGGCCCGACATTAAAAAAGCTCATCCGTATTTCACTTTTACTTTTACACTAGCGATACCTCGTGGTCCGATACCAATTCACATGAATTAATGAACGGTAATCTGGTTTGGAAATTGAATTTCAAATTATTTACTACTTCGTTCATCCCACTCCAATTGGCACATTTCGTATTTGGCATAAATTAGTCCACTTAATTAAGCCCAAAAGTATCAAAAGTAATATTTTATCACCAAAAGTACAAAAAACACTCTTTTCAATGCCTAATTAGTTTCAAAAGGTGTGAACCCAACACTATTAAACACCTTAACCCCAATTTTCTTAATATTTGTGTATAAAGTGGTGTGCCAATTAGGCTGAGATGGAAGGAGTATTATTCATGTATTAAGAAAGTAACATGAATACATAGAGTAGGTCAGTAGGAGGATCACGAGGCACAGTTATTTACAAATTTCGCAGAATCTTAATATGTATTTTTGTTTTTCACGATTCAGTGTTTTTTTGGATAAAATAGGCAAAATTGACGGAAAATTTCGGATGAGATCATATGTCCCAAAACTCGTATCCCATCATCCGTGTTCCACTCTCAATTTTGTTATTTAAATAATAATTATTACTATATAATGATTATAATTAATGTTTATTACAAAAATTCGCAACGAAAAAGAGTATATAATTAATTTTGGAATAATCAATCTAAAATAATTTTTAATTAGAAAAAACAACATATTAAAAAATAAATATATTCCCTAATACGTATTAATAAATCATAATTAATGATTATAAAATTAAATTAAACAACAACATATTAAAATTAAAGAAAAAATAATTAATTGTGGGATATAAATGAGACGGGATAGAAGATCCTGAGTGAGAAAATTTGGAGATAAACTCATTGCCACATTGTCGGAACCACAAGTAGATGTAGGGGTGAGCAAACCCAACCCAGACCCGTTGACCCGTACCGATCCACCGGGTATGGGCCGGGTCCGAACCGACCCGCAGAGATCATTGGTCCAGGTTGGGTCTAAATATTAGGATTGAAGGATTTTCGGGTCGGTCCAGGTCTAGATCCGCTCAAACCCGTTAGACCTGGACCCGGCCCGAACAACTAAAAGTATATATATTTTTTATTTTTATAATTATTATTATTTAGTTTTATACATATTTTTTAAATATATTTCTATTTCCAACCCTAAATTATTTGATTATTAAAAAACTTGTATTTTAGTATTTAAAATTTATATTTTAATACGTATTTAAGTATTTAAAATCTAAAATTTATTTGATTATAAAAAAATAATTGTTTGACGGGTAGACCTGGACCCAGACCGAACCCGGAGCACGGATTTGGGTCGGTATGAGATCGGTCCTGTATCCAAGCTCGATCCGAATCGGCCCATTTTTTTCAAAAATATGGGGTATTCGGTTCTTTCTGGTCGGTATGTGTCCGACCCACCCGTTGCATGTACACCCCTTAGTAGATGATAGTGGAGTCCCAAAGCTCCCCACCAAATAGGGCGACAAGTATTGGACCGTTTATTGGATTAATAAGGCCCAACATTCTATGGGCCTAGGTTGAACTTTCTCACCTCGAAGTACATTATATTTGTTCTATTGTTTCTTTGAAACAATTATATTTGTTTTGGTAAATAATCCAATGATCATGCATCTAATGTACTCAATTTTCGTTTCTATGGCTGCATTGTCTTCCATGGAAAATGGTAGAAAATAAACAAAAAAGAACAACAAATATATTATCCCTCCTTTTATTATCTAAATAAATATACAACAAAAAAGAACCCAGCCAGGCCACCCTAATTATAACTCATGATACATGACACCCAACGCTCACCACAAGTTAATAGAGACGAAGTCGAAAACATCTAAATACACACCCTGTAATCCCATAAAAATACAATTATCTTGCTTAAAACACAAAATGTTAAAAATTTTAGTCATTCAGGAATTTTGTCGAACAGTTTATGAGCGATCGTGATATAATACAATATTTGGTGTTGACCATTTCATTTCCACGGCCGTCTCTTACTGCAGCTTGCAAAAAAAAAAAAAAACAAGAAAAGCAATTCCATAGTGACTCGTGGTGAAATCGCCTCTTTATTCCACTTAAATACCAAAAATATTGTAATTTGTCAGTGAGGATTTTCAGCAAACAGTTCGTGAGCGAACTAACCATGGATAGTCTACCAGCTAGTCCGTCTCAATCTCAAGTGAAACTCTATTTGGGAAACTGGGAAGAATAAGGGAATACATACCAAAGTCAAAGGTGATCCAAATAGTTTGCAACATTTGAATCGATGCTTGTAAAAAGAAATATGAGCATCTGAAGTTTTCTGAGTTCTTGAAAGAGGGACAAAAATGAAAAATTCACTGGACTTCAGACATGAAAATAAATGTAATATTAGTATCAAATTTTATCTCAAAACAAGGATATGAAGCCCACAAAATGGGAGACAAACATATCAAACGTCAAAATTAGTGTACAAACTTGGCGAGAATTAGACGATCGTGTTTGATATTGTTGGAGTTTTAGTCGTGTTAAAACAAAAGAAACACGCAGCCACCATTATTGACTTAAGGTGGAGTAAAAATGCAGCCAACATGAAAGTAAATGAAGGGTTGAAATTTGCTCCGTAGATGAAGTCTTTGCGGCTGGGAAATTTGATTTGCAGAATTTTCTCTAAATCGGATGGATTTCGAGTGTGCAAGAGTAGGAAGAGAAATGCAACCACGTACTGAGAAACTCAATATAATCTTGTGATTAAGTCTAAGTTCAAATTTCTAGCTTTTATAGATTTTTCAATTGTAGGGTCTTGATAGAAGGGTGAGAGTTTTTCAAAGATTTGTAATAGTGAGTGGTATCGAGAGAGAAAGATATTGCGTGATTATAGAAATATATCATATAGTGATTTGTCCCTTGAGTCGTGATTTTTCTCCGATTTTATATGCAATCAGCGTATGGGTTTCAATGTTCTTGAAAAGATGAAAGTTTTTATGTATGGTTTGGTGATTTTGGTTGAGTAACGGGGGAGATTTTCATCGAGAAAGATTGCTTACAAAAATATATTTGAGCTCCAAATACGAAAAAAATTTTAAGATATATTTTTAATTGCAAACTTTTAAAAGTGACGTTAAAATCAAACAATATAATAGTATAGTTGTGATTTATTTGGTAGTTTCCCATTTTTATTTCATATTCGAGGTTTTTTCATTAATGATATGATTCAACTCTAATTTTTTCATGTTGGAAAAAACATACACCACAATCATAATATAAAAGAAGAAATATAAGAATTATTTATTCAATTCGTCTTGTGACTATAGCTAAAGAAGATGCCAAGTCATGAATTTCACTGTGATGTTTCGGATACAAACACATAGGGAATTTGCTATTTGTATATTTCTATAGAATGGCAACCAAAACATAATCCAAAATACCAATTTGGATTCATTCTGGGCCAGAAAACATGGGCCCAAAAACTTGGGTCACTGAGATGGCGAGATCGGGCTTTAGTATAATACATTTAAGTTTTACACTCCAACCTTAATTTTATGAAAAAAATTATACACGTAAAGGTGATATTAAATGCCAAATTGACTGATTTTAGTTTCTTTTTTTCCCCCTTAGTTTAATATAAGCACATTTGTTGCTTAAGTTTCTACTCAATCACCAAACTCATTGCCAGCCTGTATACATTGCATTGGCCTCTATGGTAGTATTAAATTTGCCTCGAGATGTATGCGATTTATGAATTAATACGTAATTAACAGGTGGAATTTAATACTTATGTTTGATCGATTTGGTGGAGAAAAAATAATTCCATTCGTTCTTTTTTCGGAAGACCAGATTTGTTTAGTTGAAAGCAAATTTAGCATAAAATTAATGGATTCACGTTGCTATCATGTGAGGATAGAAAAGGTGATTCTTATCTCCCTAGCAGTATGATGTCTCATGCTATATTTTAATGTTTGTACCTTAATTTTATTAATATAAACATATTAAACATATTAAATTGTGAACTACATTTACTTTCTAAAAATAATTTCGTACAATTAAACATATTTATTAATTAAACCACCAATTATTAATTCCGATGTGAGAGGTTGGAAGGGGAGGACATTGAGATTGATTGAGCCACAATTTTCGCTTAGGAAAAGGATATAATCCAAATTTAATTCGTTTCAAAAAAGGTTATATTCAATTTGAAATAATAAAAAATAATACTCCCTCCGTCCCGGTCTAGTTGTTACGTTTCTTTTCGGCGCAGAGTTTTAGGAGAGCTGAAAAGTAATGTA
>JAYJMF010351046.1:0-11253 GCA_036873715.1 Salvia sclarea
CGGTTAACCATCGGTTTTTTAAATTTAAAGACCGTAACCGAACCGGCCGGTACGGTTTTTTTGGAATTACAAAAAAATCCGACCAAACCGGTTTGGTTAACCATAATTTCGGGACGATTTCGGGACGGTTTAGCGGTCGGTTCGGTTTTTCGGTACTATATGCTCACCCCTACAATTTAGGACTAGTCCGTCAGATTGGAATAAAATAAAATAAAAATAATATGAATTTTCTTCATAACTATTTTGGGATAGATATAACTAGTTTTGAAATATTATGTCAAAATAAATTCTATCTATAAGATATTGGTATAATTAGAACTAGAGACATTTATAATTTGTTAGGCTACGAGCAGCGGCAAGCTCCGGCTGGAGTTCTCAGCTGACAAACTATTCAATCCGGACCAATCGAGTTACATTTTCCCCACGTTGGAATATAGCCATGGCCTTTATAACTTTTGGGCTAGCCCATCGAGCTAACAAACTTACAACAATACCTTTAAATGTTTATGTAAATTACAATGATATTCACTAACTTATTATCCTCTCTTATCCAATGCATGAATCATTAGGAAAGCTCGAAAGTGTTTCAGGTTATAAATATTCGAGTATCCGACATTAAACCTCCTTTTATGGAAATACTCTATTTCCAAAGAAAAATCTGTCACGCCTTCATTCCCTCAACCAATATCACAACTAACATTGTTGATTTGGCTAACAATACCACCAAAATCAAGATACTAAACCTGATCTATCACAAAAGTGTCACCATTCACAGCCAAGCAAGGATTTGAGAGTGAAGAAAATGTTTTTCGGTAAAATAAAAATAATGAGGAAATGTATATAATATGCCACTCCTAGAAGTACATCCCTCCATAGCATCAATCAAAGGTAAAATTTACACAGCCTTTCAAATGAAATTCTACTTCATATTGACAACTACAAAATACAAATAATAACTCATCACCGATGTTCTCAACAGACGAGACAGAGGAGAATGAGACGACTATATCCTCATCCATGCTCTCGGCTCACCTGAAGATGACACGAGGCCTCTCTACATCAAAAATAACAATCTAGGAACACCAACAAAACACAGTAATGCACCCACAAAAAACACGAGTATCAAGAACTGAAACAAAAAACAAGCCCATTGCACCATAATCGGAATGCAAGCAAGTATATGATCAGAACAGACCAGTGAAAATAGCCATGGCATCTTGCATTACCTCAAAGTTTCCTTTTTTCCGTCATATGATTGCAGAGCTAGGGGATGATCAAACCAGTACTTTGATTGCGCAGACTTCAGGTAACACATCAAAGGCTTGTCATAGTACAAATCGAGCCCATAAGCACCTAGAAAGATGACAGACTACATTATTCTGCACGAGCAACTCTTTGTAGTCCGATGATCAAATTCATCGTCTGATCCATCCTCACTGAAAACACATGAAACACTCAAATTAGAAAGAGGAAAGTGAAAATACAAATGCAGATAAGTGCATCTTTATTATATTAAGAATGTATTCTCCAATCTCCATATAGGAAAAACATGAGAAGATTGAAAAAATTGACAGGTGGATAAAGAACTCGGCACATGAGTACTAAACTTCGCTACGAGATCAATATTCTAGAGCATTTCAAAGCATATTTTCAGGGGTCAACACTCTAAACACATCTTCTAAGCCATTTTAAGGAGCTTCTAAGCTCGGGTAAACATCCCCTAAGTTGAGTCAATAATAACTAATAAAGTATTGCAAAGTAGTTCCCTAAAATCTTTGTATGAGTTTTTTTGTTAAAGGAACCTACTATAACACACTCCATCACTTGATGCACTAGAATTTTGACCCATACTTATGTCATGAATATTTGAGCAATGACTTTCACTTATTTGGTATTAAGGTGTACATATTGTATGAAGACTTATTAAAAAGATGAGCTTAAAACAATACCTTACACGAAAGCAGATACCAGATCAACCTAAGCGTACAACCTTGCTTCCTACAACTACCACTAAACAAATCATAAATAAGCTGAGTTTGCATATGGGTACCAAATAAAATGACAGATGATGGTATCCCTGCCTTCGACCTCATAGAGAACATGAAGATCAAGCAAGAATAAAAGAATAAAGGCAAAATTTTGGTGTTCTAGTAGCATGCTTGCACATAATTTTTTGCAACTAAATTAGAAAACTGATATGAAAGGTTTGGTTTCCACTTTCCACAACAATGTGCTTGGGACAAAAACAGTAAGCAGGGAAGAAAACACCTTTTTGGTTTAAATAATTTTGACATTCTTTAATAACGTGCTTGGAACAAAACTCAATAAGAATTGACACAAAAAGAATGATAGCCGGCAAGAAAGATAACAAAGATGCAAGCAAGTGAAAAATCTGGCAGCCATACTAATGTTAATATGGTAGCCATTATTATGCACCAGAAGCTCTTCTTACCTCATCTCAAATTCTCGTATCTCATAAAGCTCTCCACCAGATGTATCCGTCCACTGCACTTTCCTCCTTTCCAATTGACCAGTAACACCTCTGTCAGCTTCATGCTTGTTGGTGTTGCCATTATCAACAACAGCACGAGCAACCCGAGCAATATCCGCTGATTTCTTCAAGCTACTCTTAAGACTAACTATCGTCCTAATATTCTCATCGTAATCAACTGAATCAACAGAATGCACTTGATCCTTACTCTCATCAATATCTACAGGCTCCGGCAAAACTTCTTGGTTCTGAGTAGGTCCCACTTTGAGGGGAGAAGATTTGTCATGTCCAGCGGGGGGGCGACCAAAGCACACAAAGGAGGCGCACCCGCGGACAAGCCGGTTTTTTTTCCCAGGAGCCAGCTGGAGATGATGAGGATAAGGATCAGTCTCTTGGTCAACCAACTGGTACTGGCTCCACGGTGTCACTCTCATGGATTCCTTCTCGTTTTTCTGACCCAATAGAAGTAGTGTCAATCCCTTGCTATATCCAGAAGCTGAAGAAGAGAAAAAACCTCCTCCTTCTACTGCCAATAACATCAGTTCTTCTCATATGACCACAATCACCCCACCTATCTCTGCTGCATAATTCACCTGTCGCAGCAAATTCACACCAGCTATCACATACATTGCCTCACTTTGCCCCAATTTCTTATCAAAAGCATCCAATTTTTCCCTCTAAAATTGTACACCACCACTGATGACACTAAAAGCAGAGTTGCAAACTCACATACAAATTCCAGATTATCCCAAAAATGAAAACTGCAGTACCCAAAATAATTCAGGGGAAACTGGATTCTTTCTCAACCAACAATACAGAAACGTTCAAGATCATAAAGGAGGCATATCCCAGAAACAAAACTTGACACAAAACGACAAAGAGAAAACGACATAAATAATTGAGAAATTCAACAGCAAAGGAGAGGAGATTAAATTCTCCTTCCACACTAGTGTTGAATTACCTCACAAAAACATAACAACCGAAATAAACAAGGAATAAATTGAACAGAGTAACACACTTTAACCAAAAGTCAATAACATTTATCCACAAAGCAGTCAACTAAAAGGTCAAATATGGAGTAATTTATCAATAATAGCAAAGCCAATCAACAATAGCATACGCATTTACTACAGCTGAACAGTCGCAGCCGCTATTATACATACATACACACACATATATATATATAAATTACGCACGAAAATATATAGATACAGATTCGCAGGCGAAGATGATACATACATACAGATCTGAATCGATCTCGAGCGAAGAAATCACCGGGCAAAAATCTGCATCTGCAATTGCGAACAGATTTTCCGGCGGATAAATACGAGCAAGAGAATTATGAAGAAATCTAGAGGGTGAAGATTATTCAAACCCAGAATAAAAATGGGATCTTTTTCTCAATTATTTATGTTATTTTTTCGCATATTTATAGGGGGATAGAGAGTGCCGTGGTGAGTGAATTTCAGAGCCAATGGAATGGGATTAATAAATGTGACAAATTATTGTAATTTTTTAAACTAATGAGAAAAATAAATTAGAGAGAGAGGCTACTGACTGTGTGGCGCATGATAGCGATGGGTCCTTTATAAAACTCGAGGTAATTATTTGTTGGATAATACTACATTCTTTTGTCTATAAACTGTTTAAATTTATTTTATTTTATTCCGAATTTCTATTCAACCGTATTAAACCTTGACCTTTTTTTTGCCCTAATATTTGAACTTAAAATTATGTTATTGTATTACATTATTGAATTTTTATTTACAATATTTTAAAAAAATATCGTTATAAATCTCAAACTATCTTGGTCTTATCAAAAGTATTACCAACTATCTAAAGTATCGCTTTAAGTTCATGATTATTTTGTTTTTATCAAAAATGTCTTAAACTATTAAAACTATCAAGTAAAATCATGAGCTATATTTTAATAATTTTTCCAAAAAAATCGATACTTTATATCTAGCTCAAAAATATGTATTGATGTTGTTGGTCAGATGTGATAGAAGAATTACAATTAAACTTGGTCATCTTTTATAAAAATCTAAATATTAATATAATCAGACCGTGACATTCAACAAGTCATATCAAAATTTTGGAGAGAAAAAAATAAATGTTGTGATATCATTTATAAAGTATCAATGATTCATGAGTTTAATCGTTATTTTTCAGACAGTTGAAGATTTTTATATTTCATGATATTCGAATTTAATTATGATTTTAGTCATAATTATATTCAATAGTTCAACATTAACTTTTCTGTTTTTGCAGTACTAAACTTTGAGTCTTTTGCTTGTCTTTTGTATTGATTCTCACCTGAACTTATCTAGATAGCTTACAAATTAATATAAAGTGCAATTCCTTTGTTCCTTATAGGAGAAAGCCTCCTATTTTTTGCTTGCTTTTTACCTTTAAAAGCTGAAAACATTAATTTTGCACTACTTTGGTGAATGTTTGTATATTTGATATGCTGTTTCTGGTCAGCATGCTGAGAAGTTGATTCACAACTTTGGGAAACCATACGAGATTATTATTTTATTTAGGGAAGAAGTTGAAAGTGTATATATTTATTTGCCAAGATTTAGAAGTTCGTGTTATATTTGCATTTTTGGGTAAAGTTGATGATTTATTTTGCATGTAAAGTCACGTATCATTAGAAAGACGCCATGTCTTTTTTTTCGTTTGCCGGAAAATCGACCTGAGCTCTAATTAAAAAAAAAAACAAATGTTCATGTATTTAATTGCAAGATTTAAAAATTGTGTTGTAGTTGCATTTTTGGGTAAAGTAGGTGATTTGATTGACATTTATCCCTTTTATATATTTATAAGATGCAAGTAACTAGATTCTTTTTTGTCCTAAATCTATACCTAAAACTCAATTAATAATGATCACAAGATTAATTTGGTATTGTGCTACCGATTTGTTGACTGTAATTCGTTGGTTGATCTTGATAAGTTTAGTCGATTATTTGGTGAGTTATAGATGTGTTTGATAGGTAGCCCAATTACTTAGTTAATGAAATGTGGTAATAGGTTGTATACCCTTTTTACATGAGTAATATTTCTTCCCTTTTTTATAAGGAACATGCACACAATGCTCTAACTGTCGTAAATGTCCTTAGATGTTGATGTGTTGTCCACGTTTGCACTATTAGAAGTGGGTAAGAAAATCGACGAGCTCGGACGTCATTGACTAGATCCTTGACATGAGCCAGATCGTTGCAGGAAATGCAATTTCCAAGAGCAGATAATCTATCGATCCTCGACTTGTTGCTTAACTATAACGGTAGACTGTTCCTCAAGTTTTCAAGCTCTATCATACCATAAAAAATTAAAAACAAACAATATAATTAAGCTCTATGATATTTTGCTACCTCATTGTTTCCAACAAGTTTCTATTCCTAGAAAATTAATTAATCTTCATAAACTTGATACAACACATGGAGTAATAACAATATTTTAAAACCAACAGCCCAGCAGCACATAACAGCACAAGCATCACATTTCCAAGTTTGATTTCCATTGCAGGAGATACTTTAATGATTGAGAGCCACTAAATGCACAAGAGGAGTAACATAACGCACATGATCCACAAGCGAAGCTCGTGTGCAACACGGAGACGAGGCGAGGCGAGGCGAGGCGAGGTGAGGCGGCTAAGAGCGACGACACCGGAGAGCGCAGCCTTGACCTTCACCTCATAAACCACCCTGCACATTTTGCACCATCTCTTCTTGTAAGCCATGGTGGTATATATACTAAACAATCTCATCTAGTCTAGTTGAAATAAATGTTGAAGTATCATATTTACCTCAACTTAATTTATATATGTTGAAATATCATATTTACCTCAATTCACATTAATTTCTGTTACCTGGGTACACATGTAACAGAAATCTCTCCCGATGATGGCTCTGACTGCAAAGCCGAGTGTGCACGATTGGACACGAAACAAATTTGAAATGATTTAACAACATGAACAGCACAAACAGTTGGGCTGCTGAATATATTATGACAGTATCTTTTTTTCTGGTATATGAATATTGAATAGTAAGGAGTCTCTTCAGTTTAATAAGTACCCAACAATTTCGGCAATGGCTTGTAAATGTAATCACCAGAAAGCCTGTAAAGGATTCTTCATTGCAAAATTTCAATAAAAATTTAAACACTGCTGAAGCATTTGGAAGTAACTAGATGTGATGTGTTATTTACACATGAGAATGAGAAAATCTAATGAATTCAACATTTGAAATTCCTCGTTCATCAGCATAGCACACAACAGCACTCATATTTGTTTTTTTACATATCAAAACCCCAAGATAAAGATGAGTATATTTGTCTACTTAGGGAGTACTCTTTTTGATGAAAATAAATATTTTTCATATTTTTCACATGTTTTTGGAGTCTATCATGATGGAAAATTTTGCAAGGGCAATGCCTTTTCGCTCATTTTCACTCCAATATAACGTGGATAATATTATTATGTAGATAAGTTGATGACCATGCAAGCTGGAACGAACAGAAGGATTACCACCCAAAAAAAAAAAAAAATTGACAGCAGCAATGCCCAGACATAATTCAGATATTCATGCAGTTGTGAACTTGTGAAGATATTCATTACTGCCACTTGATGATCTATGAATCTCTCATATCATTCCTCTTTGATTGTGAAAGAATCCAATGCCTGAATTACTATTTATTAACACTGTGTGAATGTTAGTAGAGTAATGTTACTAGCAATGTTAATAACATTCCAAGTAACATGCAGCGGAAATCATAAATAACACACAGGATAATTTTTGGGTTATGAATATAACCCGGGTTGTCTCGCGACAACCAGCTCTATTGAAAACTTAGAATATATTACAAGAGTTACACGCGAAGACCTATCTACGGGATGCACTACCGCCTACGATAAGTCACCTAGTCTAACACTACAAACTGAATGTTAACAACAAGCAAAACAGCCGATACAAAGAACGGACAAATCAACCTGAACTGAAAAGGACGACTCGATCTTCAACCCCACTCTTGCTTGCCTAGCAATACCATGGTCGATGTTTACAGATTGGCTGCCTAACACCGTCTCAGTTTAAGCGTGGTTGAAGGTGGGTTTCTTCTCTGCGTTTCAGGTAAAAATGATGAGTTGATCGGAGTGTAGGATATCTCTCAGAAACTGGCCTATCAAAATGTACGTGTGAGAGAGCTATCTTGCAGCTTTTATAGAGGAGTCTTTCGTGGTCTTCAAGCTTCAAATCCCACGTCCATAAACTGCCTATAACCGCTGCAATTCACTCCGTTGTAAACTGCCGCTGGAACTGCTGCAGATGTTAGTGGAGATCATGCTCCCTAGAAAATAGGAACTAACTCCCTATGATCTTGTAATCATGATCTAACTAACCTCCACTTATTCAAACTTGTTCCAACTGCAATCCACGTTTATTAGACAATAAATAAAATATAAAAACGTAAAGGAAGGAAAAGATTACTTATATACAGTTACGTCTGGAGAGTCGATGTTCAGCTTCAAGGCTGATTCCAGGAATGTTTACTGTACCCAGAATGTTACTAACATCAAAAGTTACCAACATCTCATTCAATATTGGACTGGAACCAATATTGACTCTAACAATAATTATACAAATAGAACAAACATGTGTAATTTTAGTTAAAATATGAGTAACTTGGGTTTCAGTTTGTTTTTCGTATATATTACAACAATATCCTATTATAACGTTCTACAATTCTTAACGAGTGTTAGCAATTTTTTTTTTTTTTTTGGGAGGTAACGAGTGTTAGCAATTAAGTGCAATAAATAATGAAGTTTTACTATACGTCTATACCTACCGATTGACCTTTGATGGACTTTTACGTTTGTGTTCTCCCACAATCTTCACCTACTGAATAAATAAAAATAAATGCGTCAAAAAAATATAACGAATAAAAATATCTCAATCAAACCCTTTTCTCGCTTCTCAGCAATTTGCGTCTCGACTCTTAAAACATACTACTAGTATAGTAAATTGGAGTAAAAAAAGTCAATATAATAAATTAATAAGTTCAAAAATATCTTTCGTTTAGTAACTTTAGAGACGCGTATCAATATAAAATCGATGACTTTGGGATGGAGAAAATGAATTCAAACATAAGAAAAAAAGATCAAATTAAATTTGAACAAATTAACATATATATTAAAATTTAATAATTTACATAGTATTATCAATATATTATTTGTAGTAGGATAACCTATAACCTAGTAAGTGGTACAAGATAATGATGACAATTTTGCTGAAATGAACGTCTCTTCATTCTTCAAAAAATGATGGAGATATGTTAATCATGGCCGTGTAAGACAAAATTGGAAACGTCATTATCAATATGAATTTACTAATCTTCAAATTTGCACACGACGCAATACATAACAACTTTTTGTTTTTGTTTTTCCTGCTAATTATATTTTTATGTCAAATCCTTTATTTTAATTTTAAAATTGAACACATCATTCCGAAACGTGCAATAAAAGAGGCATGATTTCTTTTTCTCTTCTCGTTTCTTTTTCCAATGTGAGGCCAAATTCCTAGCATGGTATGTGTGCCTCTTTCAGTACCATGTGCCAATGGCCATTGAAGACGATACTTGTAATATTTATATCGATAATAAATTGTTGAGAAATTAATGTGTAACAAAATCACATTTTTTTGGGGTTTCAATTCTCATCGGAACTTGCAATGTGATTTTATTTATTTAAGTTACACATATGTAATTTTCATGCTTATTTTTGTAGGTTTCAGAATATTATTTTTAGAGATTTGGTGGTTCAAAATGAAATTAAGCTCAAGTTAGGAGGCGGCCCTGGTTCCCTAGACAAGGACACGAACCACACAAAACTCCAAGAAATTAGCAAACCTTTTTAATTGGCTTATTATTTGATGGAATTAATGATGAACGCATCTTCTCCTTCTCCTTCGTAAAAGTCTAACTAGGTGGGACTGCCCTTTTTCCATTTGCTATCATATAAAATTCAACATTGTACAATAAATACAAAATAATAAAGTTCCTACGTGAAATTTAGCTTGATCGACTGACAAGTGGACAAACAATTATTATTGTTTATAGGAAAAATTATCATATATATGTACGTTCCTATCCTTATATTTAAATATATTCTCAAAAGTGATTCAAAATTTAAAACATAATAGTAATACATTTTTGTATATAATGTTTTGCTACATAAATGTTATGAAGCATACGTGTCACATTTCATCATATTTAGTGCGTACAAATTCTATCATCGAAACGATGAATGAGATTTTGGACTTCGAAGATTGAAGGTAAAAAATTATGTGTCCTCGATGTATATATATATATATATATATATATATATCACTTTATATTAGATCATGAGGTTGAGTCCATAGAAAAATTCAAAGATATAAATTGAGCAAGGAAGAGTCGAATGCACACTCCGAACAAGCTCAAAGATAAAATTATTTGTAACAATATTATCTATATATCGAATACTTTCTAGTATGTCTATATTTTCAACTTCTATAGCCTTGCGTTTATTTCTTCGCTATCTATATATTAACTTTCCGATTTAATTACTCTATTATTGAACGTCCAATGGTAAAATTGAAAAAAATGGTTGGATAGCTCAACTAGGGCTTCAAATTACTTAGTTTTGTGTTTTTAAACTTATATTGTCCAAGAGTCAAGAGTGATTATTGAAACATTGTAATAACATGATAAATTTTTAAAGCTGTTATAGACTTGTAAAAAGCCGTAAAAATTGTGATGGAAAGTGATATTAAACCAATAATTTTTACCTAATGTTGAAGGAAATTGTCACGTCCTAAAATTATGAGAGTGAAGCCTAGCTATTAGCTTTTACGACGTGAATTTCGACTTTATAATAATTTCACCCACTAAAAGTAATTAATCTTAGTGACAATCAAAACTTAAAAAATTGGCCTTCCATTTGTCGTTATTAGGCAACAACCGACCTTGCTTAAAACTCTTGCGTGTTGCTTCTATTTTATGATAAATTCGATTATTTTTTGTTTGGTTTGTGTAATGTAGTGTCACTAGCTCGACCAAATTATTGTGGACAACTTAATAGTAATCATAATTTCTTTATTGCAGATTGCGTAGTAACATTTCACCTTAACTTAGTTATTATGGTGACTACAATTTGGTAAATATCGACTTATTTGATAAGGTTAATTGTAGTGTCAAATATATTTGTTGAAAGTTTCGATGAAGTCCTATCTCGTATCGAATTGAAATATAACCGATTTTGAAATTTTCGTATATAATATATACCATAAATTGGATCTTATAACCATATAATGTGTGTACATGTCGATTATCTTCTCTATTTTATTTTATTTGAACAAATTAATTTGTCTTCTTTATTCATGATAAAACTAACCTTATTTAATGAATTCTAGTGCCATAAATATTTTTTCTCAATAATACATAATAATATGATCAACATGTGTGTAGTCACGACAAAGTGCAGCCTGTTAGTAAGACACTTCTTCTTTAATTAATAAGTTCAATGTTCTGAGTCACCTAAAAAAAATAGTATTTGAGTGTATTGTTCTTTAATAAGTACTAGTTTTGTCCATCCGTGCAATGCAAGGCAATAGTTATAATTAAAAAATTCAAAAATATTAAACATGAATATTGTTTAGCAGTATATTTATGAGTCGGCTAATTCTTATCAAGATACGAATATGATTAGTTAATAGAAAACTTTACAA
>JAYJMF010351067.1:0-11249 GCA_036873715.1 Salvia sclarea
CCATTTGCATAGAGCCATTGTCCTTTCTCAATTTTCCGGCAGTTAGGGCACTGCATTGCTCCCTTTATGTTAAATGCCGAACCTATGCAATCTGCCAGACCACACACAACGAAATGAATATATAATAAGTTAATAACACAACCATGCATAGAAACGTCAACAACAACATTCTGATTCTTGAAACACTCATCAATCAGAGAGCACATCTCAGGCTTCACATGAGACTAGGAATAAGAGCCACAACAAAAACAAAAGGATGGTTGAAGGTTAAAAGAACCTTATTTGAATTTCTTTTCCTGTTTACGTTCCATTTTACTACAGTATGTATATACTATCGTTCGAATGAAAAAATCTTGCTCGATATTAATTAAAACGATCAATATAAGGCCTGTTTCATTAACAAAATTTCTTAGAACAGCCAAGAATTCCTATTACTCTTTCTTGTTTGCTAAGGCCATTTACAGAAACTATTCACTCTATCTCTCTTCCATTCTCTACTCTAAAATAGAGATTTATATTACTCTATTTCATTCATAGGAAAGAATGGTAAAACTCCAATAGAAGGATTTATGCCCTCAAATTCTTACTCTGCACAATTATAGAAGCAGTGTAAAACTTGCATCACATTCAACAATTTCGAGGTCATACCGTCATACAATTGAACAGCATTGCTCTAAGATCTCTATACCATTATCACTCGTACAGAAACATTAGTTTAGTCATTAGTATATACTCACTTCAGTTGCACCAAAACATATTAGTACATCTTAACCACCACTCTTCTTCGTAAACTATTAGTGATTAGCAGAAAATTAAACATTCAACTAATCATCGACCACCTCAATCTACCCAATCCACAAAATGCCCATTACTCGTCGGAGAGCCTCAGATTTACAGATGCATTCAGGGCCTCTCACAATTGTATTACTTCGACAAATCAGAGATGCTAAATTACACAATACAGTGGATTTTCTACATAGAATTAACCTCCCCAGTTCTCTACCTGATGCCAAGTAACTTGTTTTTACAGCTATTATCGGTCTACGGCTCCAAACAACCAAAATTCACACGAAAACTCGACTCCCAAATCCTAAAACAGGTGAGCTAAAGTGCTAAACCCATGAAATCAAACTCTAAACTAAGTCCATTTTCTAAAATTTCAACATCTCAGCAACTCCTATGTTCCTCTCCTGATGATCAATCCACCTAAACTAAATTAGAAATCAACTCAAACCAATTCCACCTAAAAAGAAAGGAAAACACAAATTCAACAGTTGAAATGAACTCAGGCAGATAAAATGGGTCAGATCTCAATCATCACGCAGCAAATTGCAAAATTCACCACACACCGAGATGGAATTGATGCCCGCATTGAAGCTTCGCCCAAGATCTATCGCCGCCATCCGCCACCACTTCCAAGCAAATCGAGCACGCCACCGCCGCCGCCGCCGCCTTTCCCCCTCCACCGCCGCTGTCGCCGTCGTCGAGAAGATCCGCATCGCCCAGCCCCATAATTTAACAAATATATAATCCAAATCCCAAACTAAAATTCGCAGGAAAATAAAAAAACCACCGATCTAGCAATCAAATGCTACCGCGCGTAACAAAATTGACGAATTAAATAAAGTTTGAACCGAATTATTAACGAATTCAGATGAAAATTAGATAGGAATTCGGAAAAGTGCTTGCGAGACGTGAAGGAGATGAGGAGAAATTGTGAGCCACTTTTTTTTTTTCTTCTTACAAATTCCCTAATTTTTCTCCCGTTATATTTGGGGTTTTTTTAACGCTTTTTTTTTCTTCTTTTTTTTCTGACTGATTTTGTCGGTTTTACAGTTTGAAGGAAATGAGGTCAATAAGCTCAGCGCTTTTACCAAACACACTAATTCTGTTGGCTGACAACTTTGCCTGCCTTCCACCTAATTTTTAATTAATTACGTCAACTCTTTTTATACTATTATTTTGTTTATTTTAAATTTTACATGAGATTTTATCTCGTATCAAATAGTGTGAATAAAATAATCGAACTCCCAATAATCGAGTCGAATGTAATCAAACCGGAACTTGAAATTGGAATTTATCGGATTTTGGATTCAATATCGGATCTTTTTTCTTCAAAATCCGAATTTTTGGTTCGATTCTGGTCGACTTCTTTAAAATTATAAAAAAAGAAAAACTAAAATTTTAAATAAGCAAAAACTAATAATAATAATAATAATAATAATTTTATTTAAATATGACTACCTTTATTCTATTATATGAAAATAAACAATTAATATATATTTAAACCTAATATTTTATTTGATAATTTAAAAATCTAGTTTTCATTTTTTTATATTTTGGAACTTTTTGAATTATTACGTTTAATTTAAATTTAGTTATAGAAATTTTGGCTTCGAACTTTTGAACAATTTGGCACGTTCGAACTATAATTTTTTTAAAAGTTCGAATTTTCATATAAGTTCGGGTCGAGAAAAAATCCGAATGCTCACCCTAACTTGAAATTTGTACATATTAAACTATTCCACTTGCAACACAATTTCACCCAATTATAAAATGTATTTTATTTTTAACCAAAACCTTTAATTTCCCTTCTGTGTTATCATTGTGTTATAATTTGTGATGATTAATATAAGAATATAAATCAATTATATTTAAGTAAAAAGGAGACCTGGTAAATTTATGAATCCCAACCAAAACAATTCGCCTCGATAATTGTAATCCCATAAAACTCTTCATCTCATTAACTAACACAAAGAATAAAATTTTGTGCAATGCTCGAAGATGTGACTGATATAATCATACACATGGTTAAAATTAGGTGAAATTGAAATGACATATTATCTAATATTCACTCATTAATTCTTCAAGCATTTTCATTATCTCTATCATGTCTCCTAAATTTCTATATATTTTCCCAATTTCAGTCTCATGACTCTCATCTTGTCGTCGAGTCCGACATATAAAATGATAATGCCATATTTAGTTGGAACCGATTCATTACTAATAAATCAACACAAAATTAATCTAAAGATAATAAAAGTTTTATACTATATGTGTTTTATCTTATAGTAGATTGGTTAATGCACAAGGTCATAAAATTTAAGTTTGACTCCGTCGTAACGAGCTCTTTTTAATTTACTATAAAAGCTTATATACTATACTATTTCCAAATATAATATAACGCACAACACATATTAAGAAGTATTATTTTCGTCCATTAACAAAAAAAGTATATTGACTTATTTTTTCTTTGCCCCATTCACAAAAAATATTCAATTTATTTTACCGAACATAAACTTTATATAATTATTCTCACAATTTTGGATCTTCTTTTTTACCACTAACTTTGTATTCAATACAATTCATTAAAATATTTTTGAAAAAATAAAAAATACAATTCATTAAAATCGGTGTACTTAAATTGGTGGACATATTTCATGGACTGAGGAAAAATATAGTAATATATTATTTCGGGGTCCTCAATAATGATTCACTTTTTGCAATTTTAGTTAGTCCCACAAAATTATACATTTTACATTTTGTTAAAAGGAATTCATTCCACACTGGACCATTATGCCCTTATTTTTGCATATATTTACAATAATAGACATTGCACATTATGCACTAAAATTAAAGTCAATTACATTCTATAAATCCGTCCCGGATCCAATGGTGCATTAATATGAGGGACAAACAAAATATATACTAACATTATTATTTCAACAAATAAACTATATATGCAAAACAAGAAAAGGAAAAAAACAACCTAAAACTAAAATAGAAAAAGGAAAAAAGAAATATACTAAATTAAACTTTTAATGGAAACAAATAAATAAGTAAAAGAAAAGGAAAAATAAATAATTTAAGGTAACATAATATAACCCCAAAATATACTGTGGATTCGGATTAGGCCGGCTACTCTACGCGGTGGCTCGTAAAAATATTTATGTATAATTACATTATGGTTATGATTAGTGTGTGTAATTATACAATTAGACAGGGAGACACATTTAGGTTAGGTCGGCCTAACGTTAGGCCCGGTCCAATTAATGTATAAATAAAGAGAGTAGCAACAATAATAGGGGGCGGCAAACAACAAACGGCTCCGCCTTCGACTTCGATAATTAATATATAGATAATTAGACCGGCAATAATTATGTTTTTACGGCTCGCTCCGGGTTCGCCTTTGAATCCCCTTCGCTCGATTCATGGGTTAGAATAGGAGCGACAAACAATTAGCCTAACGTTAGGCCGGCCTGACGCAAATGTTTCTCTTGGCAGACAAATAGGAAAATGCAAAGCATTTGAAAGATTCAAAGGAGGGGTAGAACGGTAATTTACAATTGGGTTGACTAAAATAGCGCGGAATCGTACCGCGCTTCGTGAATCATATCTACGTATGCAATAATTTATCAGTCAAATTCTTTCTCAACTTATTTCTACCTTTTTCTTTTAAATCTTTAATTGAGTTAGGTATGAAAAAAGAAAAATAATCAATTTCAACATAAATATACTAGCAGATATAAACTATATTTCAATGAATAATGCTATGTAAATCAAAGTTTAAGAAGAAAAAGTTAAGGACTTATATAAAGCATTTCCCTTTTTAAATCACCCAATCCCAAATTCCTTTTATTATAAGTAGTGTATACATGTATAGCAAATTATTAAAAAATAGTGACTAAATCTTTTAAATTTCAAGAAAATTTAAAGATCACATCACAAGTATTGATTTAAAATTTTATGCTTGAAAAATATGGAGCAATCAATTTTTTGGCTTCACTTTAACTTTTTTTCCTTTATACATGAATTGAAATTTAATTAACAATATTGATGAATATAGTTTACTCACGAACCCACACAAAAAGTAGTTGACTCACAAACCCATAAAAAATAAGTTAAATATTTGCGTGCGTGGGTGTTGGCCAAGTGCTAGGAGCCGTTTTGACCCCGAGTTTGCGCTCTTCAAATTTTTTGCATCAAATTTAATTATCAAAATAAATAAATTAAATATCATTAAAATGACACTTAAGTAGAGGTAATCAATTTTACCACTGCATTTTTTCTTGTTGAATAATTATCAAAGTATGTAGCACATTAAAAAAATACAATTATGTCCATGAATAAAATTATTTTTCATAAAAGAAATATACTAACAAATTATGAAAAAGGGTGAAAAAATGAAAATAAAAAGTGAAATTCCAAAAAAGAGATAAACGGGGAGAGCACTCATCGTCATCGTCATTCACACACACGAAAATGTCAATACCCAAAACGACCGAAAAATAAATCCTATTCACTTTTTCGATTTCTCTCTCTCACACACACACAATTACCCCATCAATTTGAAATTTTGATGATAGCCCTTTTCATTTCTGCGCGTTTCTGAGGGAGAATTGAATCCAATTGAATCGAATTCCCGGAAAAGATGATGACGATTGAAGGGCATATGGATAAGGGTGTGTTGGATGACATAATCCGGCGGCTGTTGGAAGGCAAAGGTGGGAAACAGGTGCAGCTTTCCGAGGCGGAGATTCGCCAGCTCTGCGTCAACGCCCGCCAGATTTTCCTCTCCGAGCCCAATCTCCTCCAGCTCCGCGCCCCAATTAGGATCTGCGGTAATTTCCCCCAATTTTGTATGACCAATTTTGCGTGTGTGGTGTTGGAATTGAATTTTGGGTTTGGGTGTTTGGTGGGGCTTGTTGCTTAATGCGATTCGTTGATGAATGATGATAATTCTGTGTATGCTGGATTTGTTAGCGCTTTTGATTGTGGATTAATTCGATGGTTTAGCTGTTTTAGTAAATAATGAGGTGATTGGAGGTTTTGATTAGCTTGTTATGGGAAGTGATTGAGTACTCCATTTATGAGATCATTGGGGAAGAAAATGAATCATTCATCAATATCTAGAAATGGCTTATTTTAGCATGTTCAGTCTCATAAAGTTTCTAGCATTTCGTGGATTTATCTGAGCTTGTAATGGTGAATTTGTTGCCAATCCATAGCCTAGTTTGGGAGTGAACCAAGTTTGTGTTGCTGTTTATATCTCAAACCATAAAAAAGTTTTGAAGTTGTGAGTTTAAGTGGAAATGAGCATTGTTTTAGCTGGATCTCCACAGAAGTCGAACATCGCTGATGTGAATGCATTAGTACTGAGAAATGGCCCCTTTTTGGAGAATTTAAGGACTAACGAGTTTTCGTGTAAACTTTTGTAAGAATGGTATAGGGTGAGTTGGGGAACTTGGTTTATATAGCTCTCTGTGTTTGATCCCTAATCGACACTTTAAGAAGGCTTACAATAGGTAAAAGTCACATGGTTAGCTTGTTAAGACTTAAGAGTTATTCACTAGCAATTTATGTTTGTTGACAGCCTCTTATACGTTCTTCTATAGATTAGGATGAATGACAAATATTTGCTTTCCACTTTTACTTTGTGCTCGTAAATGAAATCGTTATCTTACAGGCGACATACACGGCCAATACCAAGACCTATTGAGGCTCTTCGAGTATGGTGGGTACCCTCCGGGCGCAAACTACCTCTTTCTAGGAGATTATGTCGATCGAGGCAAGCAGAGTTTGGAAACAATATGCTTGCTACTGGCTTACAAGATAAGGTTTCCCGACAGAGTCTACCTTTTGAGGGGGAACCACGAAGATGCCAAAATCAATCGTATTTATGGATTTTACGATGAGTGTAAGAGGCGGTTCAATGTTCGGCTCTGGAAGATATTCACCGAGTGCTTTAATTGCTTGCCCATCTCTGCCCTCATAGATGAAAAGATACTTTGCATGCACGGCGGACTTTCTCCCGACCTCAAAACATTGGACCAGATTAACGAGGTCATTAGGCCGACTGACATCCCGGATAGTGGCCTCCTATGTGATTTGCTTTGGTCTGATCCTGATCCTAGGATACGTGGTTGGGCAGATAGTGATAGAGGCGTTTCGTGTGTTTTTGGGGCGGATGTCGTTGCAGAATTCTTGCAAAAAAATGATTTAGACCTCATTTGCCGCGGTCATCAGGTATAAGACTATCTTCCTTAAATTTCAGGCTCCTTTTCTTTCTCGTCATTTTTGTATCTATTAGTTGGAGTAAGAGAGTAACTGTAGATATCGATAATGAAAGAAATAACATAATTGGCTGTAATTTTAACTTTCTTCTCGTTTCTTTGGATCTCGTTGAATCTTTTCAGAATGAAGATTTTTACCATGTGCTAAATGCAGGTGGTCGAGGATGGATACGAGTTTTTCGCCAAAAGAAGGCTGGTTACCATATTCTCGGCTCCAAATTATGGTGGGGAGTTTGACAACGTAGGCGCCCTTTTGAGTGTCGATGAATCACTAGTGTGTTCCTTCGAGATATTGAAGCCCACGTTAGTCAACCCAAAGGTGCCTCTGAAAAAGGTACGATTATTTACACGTGCATACTTGGCATAGAATTCTCTTGGCTCGATTTAAGGTCTTAACATTTAAATTTGAGCATCTTGATTGGCAGCCCCCTAAAATTGGAGCGGCATGATGCACCACGAAATGCAAATGTGTGGAACGTAAAGCTTGCATTTCTTTGTTCATAAGCTGTCTCGTAGAGAATGTTGATACTCGTAGCTTAGAAAGCTGGGAACTTGAGGAGAATCTGTTGCCAACGGGTCTGTAAACTGGAGGATCGAGCCGTTTCCCTTTCATTGAATTAGAACCCCCCTCTTAGTTTAAGGATGTTTAAGGCAATTAATTGTGTTTGCTTGCATTTGCTAAATGCTAATGTGATTTTTCTAGCATCATTTGTAAATCCATTCTGACTGCAGCTATGGATCTTTGTGTTTGGTAGATCATCAATGCAGGTTTAATGTTAATCTAAACTTGAAGAAGATCAAGCTTTTGATGGTACAATTTCCCTTTTTGGTAAATATTTGTACATACAATTTTTCTTTACTAAAATATATAGGTGTTTGGTATTGGCAAAAACTCGTGTGCATCCGGTGCATCCACCCCGAATTAGGGTTCATCGACTCCTAATTAGGCGTTCAGTGATCACAATTGTGATTGGATTAGGATGGGTGCATCGGGGCGTGCCTATTCGGTATCTTGAGCTTGTCTCGTCTCGATAAGTGTGCATCATACAAATTATGTATCAGTTGGTGGATGAAATGGGTTTTATTAAAGGTTTGTTAGATGTTTTTTAGTGGAGAAAGGTTTAGATTTCAATTCGGTATCTTGAGCTTGTCTCGTCTCGATAAGTGTGTATCATACAAATTATGTATCAGTTGGTGGATGAAACGGGTTTTATTAAAGGTTTGTTAGATGTTTTTTAGTGGAGAAAGGTTTAGATTTCAGTATTTCATCATGTGGAATTGAAAGGGTACTGAGGCAATGTGTATAATTAATTATGCACCGAAAATAAATTTACTCAATTAAATAAGACTATATATTTATTCGTATATGTTTTGACAAGCCCATGCCACACATTGGTGTTTAATTACACCATCAATGAAAAAAAATACAAAAAATACATATTTATAATAAATTTTAGAAAAAATACATAGACCACAACAAATATAGAAAAAAATGGAAATAGGGGACTCATACGTATGAACTCTAATCGATCATCTACTCTATTTAATTCCTCTTTAATATAACCTTTTTTAAGAATAAAAAATTAATTTATGTTTTTAAGATAATTAAAATGTTGAACTCAAACTCAACAGTTTGAAGATTGTGGAAGAAGGGCCTCTTTTTGTGAAATTTGAGAAGCCTCAAAATCTGGTGGGAATTTATCTGATTTTTTGGGGTTTCTGTAAATGGCATAAAGCACCAGCTGCAGAGCTCCCAATACAAATCCTATTGAATTTGGAACCTGCATGCATTGATACAAAAATAATAATAATAATAATAATAATAATAATAATAATAATTTTCATAGAGATTGATTAATGTGTAAGTGGTTAAATTAATTCCATACTTAAAGAAAAGGATGCAATTTTAGTAGCCCGATCGATTTCTAGGTCGGCCCGGCTTGCCCAAAATGGTCAAAAGCTCGGTGGGATTAGGCCGGCCCGAGCTGACCATGAAATTTTGTACTACAAATAGTAATTCAGACTTGGTTGGATTCCATTTCGTCTATAAATTTGGGCCGGCTCGACCTGATTTGGTTTTATGAAAAGCCCGGCCGGCTTGGGCCCGACATATATGAGGAAAGAGAGATTTTTTTTTCTCTAAAAATATCAATGTTTGTGGTGCGACTATAATCAAATTATAATTAAATTTGAAATTCTTGATTGGCAACAAAATTTAAATGATTGAGGATGAAAAGCCATGATCCAAGACAAATGATAATATACTATTGTGGGCCCAACTTTCTTTGTATGCTGCAAATTGTTTCTTTTTTTTTTCCAAATTCACATTTGCTGTTCAAACTTCAAATAGTACTTCTAATCTATGATTGCTCTCTATTTCTCAAAACAATAAATGAAAAAATAATGCTATGTTGCATGAAGTCTTAATCATGCTAGCTGCTATCAGTCAATTTAAAGAAGGATTGCAAAAACGTGACAATTTAAGAGGTGGAATTTCAATCTCCAAACTACAGTATATATGGGTCCATTATTTTGTAATGTAATAATTTCTGATTTCTACATAATAGATCTTGTCACCAGCTATTGCATGGTGGGCCCAATTTATTTATGAAGTAGTTGATGGATTACAATGCTGATAATGTTCTCTCTATATATATAATATATGAATTTGGCAGAAAATAATATTTAATTAAGATATTTTGAAATAGTTATAAATTAGTGATCTGCGTGGTGCAAAATAATATTTTTTCCATCAACTCAAAAAAGAGAGAAAAATATACTAGTAAAAAGAATTTACTTTTAATTGTTTAAGGAATGAAATACATACAAATTAAAGTAAATTGCCACTAAAGTGATGTCTACATAAAACGTGATGTGCACTAATAATTTGTTTGTACTAAAATACTCGAGAAACCAAATTATTTTACGACTCCTTCAATTTGCGATAGTTAGATGGATTAATTTATTTTCAATTTCTCCATTAGTATCTGTAGTTGGTCCATCAAGATTATACATCTGATACCCAAAAAATTAATGTAATTAATTTATATGTTGATATTTACATTGATTTTGTTTTTCCATGGCAAAATCTCAGCCATTCAGAAAAAGCTATATTATTATTATTATTATATTATATAGAATGCATCATTCTTCCCTTATTCATTATAATTAGACCCCACCATTATGTACATGAATCAATTTCAATAAAATGGACAAATGTCTCCTCGAATGCACCAAGTGATACGATCTTTATTTTATAAGAAAAAATACATAATGAATATATTTTTTATATATACTAATATTTTTTTTATAATCATCCTCTCTATATGTCGTTAAAGTTTCCTGGTCAAACTTGCCTAAAACACTCAACTTCAAGAGAACATTTCCTAAAACTTTGTATCCTACGATCAAATTAAATAATTTTCAATTACTTATGTATGCACATGCATTTGCGTGTGTATATTTATTTCCAAAATAAAATAAACAACAATTATGATGGTAATAAAAAAATAATTAAAGATTAAAATTAGAAGACTCACTCCAAGAAACCAGTCTTGCACGAGAAGAGCGTAAAAAGCCCAAACCCCACCATTCAAGAAAAGGAAAAATGAGAGAAGAAAAGGCATAAACTCTGCACTCTTTGTTGTCACCACCGTTTTCTGCATCATAAAATTAAATTAAATTAAATTAAATTAATATGTACCTAAATTAACTATAATTAACATGACATATATTGCTTCATGAACAACTAACATTTATTTCTTCAAATAGAGTGAAAGAAAAGGAACTTTGATTTTACATTCTAAGCATCTTATGCAGTTTAGATCATATTTAATGTTGTTGATGGAATAGTTTGAGTAAATGGAGCCATTAATTTGGGATGTGACATATGACGTGTATAAAATTAGTAAGATAATATCTACATTCTACACCTAAATAAAGGTTGTTAATTAGACTAAATTTGTTACTTTTGTCTCGAGCTAATTTGTAGTTTGCATGAGATCATATATATAAAAAAAAAGAAGTAATAAAAATTGGAAAAAACTTGAAGAGGTGAGGTGTAAAAGAAATTAATTAATGTAAAGCATATTTCGTAAGATACTTGTACGATATCACAACCCAATAACATATGCATGATAACTTGTAAATTGTACTATGCTATGGTGTCACGATATA
>JAYJMF010351078.1:0-11249 GCA_036873715.1 Salvia sclarea
TTTTTTTTTTTTTTTTTTTTTTTTTTTTTTTTTTTTTTTTTTTTTTTTCGTTGCAAACTTCAGCGCAACGCCACCACTTCTCCCGTCTCGCCTTCCCTCTCCTCTGAGTTCTTTTCCACCACCAACGGCACCCCTCCCCTCGATCGACTCGGCCTTCCCTATCCTCCGAAATCCTTCACCAAAACTCGGGCGGAGTTTCATGTCTATATTCCCGACAGCTCCGCTACTGGTGAGCGGGCACCGACCCAACTGAACAATTTATATTATTTATTTTAGATTTTTTTTTTTAAATTTTTTGATGCCATGTGTAAATTTACATTTTGTAGATTTATTTATTTTTATTATTTAATACCACGTGTACAGCTTACAAGATTTTCCGACGAGCCAACTAAGCAAGTTTTCCGGAATCCGGTCACCAGACACGGACATAAAAAATTTAAATACGTTATGGGTCGATTTGCAATTAAGTTTAGATTAGGATACATACGTAAAAGGTTCATACGTTAAGACAATACGTGTAATTTTTTCTGTTTTTTTTTTAGGAATTTTTGGGGGTAAATGTTAAAGTCAAAGTGGAAATGGTGGGAAAATCAGTACTCACAATGATCAATAGGCCGTAAAAAGGGTAAATGGGCCTGAATTAAAACATCAGACATAAAATAAATTGGAGACCACTGGCCATATATAAGGCTATTTATCTGTATTGACTTCATAAAAAAGTTGCAACGAATTGTTTTAGTTTAGAAATAGTAATTTTGGTTCATTCTTTTAAAATTATAGTGTATAATTTTGTTCAATTTTTTTTAATAGTACATAAATGTTAATTACAATTTATTATGTAGAAATAAAATTTTCTGTTACAATAAATATTATTAAAATGATATAATTAATAATAAAATGATATAATTAATAGTGAGAGACCACAGAATAATGAAAACAGTGACATGGGATCTCATCATAGAGAGTTAGAGACCACAGAATAAAGAAAATTTATGTTAATAATAAATATTACTACTAAAAACTATGCTATCATAGTATATAAGAGAGTCACAAAAATTAATGTTGTTAAAAGTGGGCTCGAATTCTCAGTTGGCCTAAGTTTTAAGGGTATCTATGAGCGCCAAGTGTTTGAGAAAATGCCAGAAAGAGAATTTAGGAGTTTTAGTGCACAGCAACTGTTCGAGGAATTGCCAATCGAAAATTCACAACAAACAATAGCGTCTTTGAATGTGTTTAGCACGATTCCTTTATAAGACAGAATATTCCTTATGCAGTCTTTGTTACTAAATATAGGTTGAATCATTTAAGGTCACGATTATCCTATATTCATCTCAGGAATTAATTCCACTAGATAAGTGAGAGAATGTAAAAAAAAAAATCATGTTTCCAAAAAAAAAGGCTTGACAATATTTAAAGAGAATAAGAATTATATTGCTTATCATGTAAGGTAAGAAAGGTAGGCAAAATCAGAAATTGAAGATAGGTAAATGCTGATGTTTTTCTTAGCAAAAGGGGTTCATAATTTACATTACATGATAAGTATTAATAATGTCTTGGCAAAAAGGGTTCATAAATTACATTACATGACAAAAGTAGGTTTCTTCATAATCTATGCATTCATCATCAGTCACAAATCAAAATGAGCTTACATTCTCCATCGCGAAAGTCTTGAGAGGAAGAAAGCTCGGGGCGTAAGGGGCTGCACAACACGAAACTTTGCGAAGCGTTTCAAACGAATAAACATCACGAGTCCTCTTAGTCTTGCTGGAGTAGCGCAACAGCTCTCTTCTTCCCAATTGCATCAGGATGTCACCATCTTCGAAAACTTTGATGGCGAAAACATTGCCTATAAAACCATCAGGAGAGTGAGCCTTACGAATGATAAGTTCCTTCGTCCAAGATTCCTCGTCTCCATATTCCTTCATCAACCATATCTCAATCACATAATTCCATATCTCAATCGCAAAATTACCAATTCCATCAACCGTGATATTGCATATGCATAAACAATCGCCCAAAACAGACACGTCCTTGTTAAAAAGGTGTGCGCGATCATAATCAAAAAGGTGTGCGCGATCATAATCAAAAAGGTGTGCGCGATCATAATCAAAAAGGTGTGCGCGATCATCATTAACGAGAGGAGGAGGAAGGGAGAAGGATCCGAAAAGCTCAGTTTCAAGGTCAAGGCAAGAGATTCGTCGAGAGGAGCCCTCCTCTGCCAACCAATGAAGATTTCCATTCAGAAAGGCCCCTTTCGTGTCTCTTACATATGCCAGCTGACCAGTGGCGATTTTTCTCCACGATCCCGTCCCAACGGTGTACACTTGGCAGCCAAATGATGGTTTCTTTTCGTAGAAAATCCTAACCAACTTATATTCTCCCGTCGTCCTGCTCACCCCAAATCCATAAGTCTCAAACTCAGCATGCATGAATTTGGAGGAAGGCCGACGAGGAGAAGGAAGCGTGATATATTCACGAGTGATCGGATTGCATAGGA
This sequence comes from Salvia sclarea, assembly GCA_036873715.1. Classification (NCBI taxonomy): domain Eukaryota; kingdom Viridiplantae; phylum Streptophyta; class Magnoliopsida; order Lamiales; family Lamiaceae; genus Salvia; species Salvia sclarea. The sequence continues at coordinate 2,498 of JAYJMF010351078.1, forward strand.
TAAGAGGACAACGAAGGTTTCCTCCTAGAAACAGCACACCATTAGCTGAACTATGCAATTCCTCTTTCAAAGGAAGGTCGATGTTCAAGACTGTGTTCCAACGATGCTCGTCTACAGGCTCAACGATTTTGTATGGCTTCGAGAGATTATCCAAATCAAATATAGCGAGGCGTGGGACCGGTTTAGAAAGATGGGACTTCACAAACTCGGGAGTCGCGAGCAGATTGAGCCATGGCTTACAAACACACTTGCAGCTCATAATTGTTCCTGTGGGGAGTCTTGAGAGGATATTTTGTATGATTTCTGATGGCAGAAATTTGAAGAAATCTTGCCCCATTTTCTGACTTCTGATCAATTAAAAAAAGCAGCAGCACAAATATCTTAATCCGAGAGATTTAACATTATAAAAATTAGAATTAAATTAAATTGGAAGCTAAATCACAGCAAATTAGGCCTATTTTTAGGCCTAAATTCTAATCTATACACACAATAACGTGACAAATTTTTGGCATGTCTAAAGCGAAAATACATAATATGCTAAACTCGATCCAAATTTATCTTCTCAAAACGAAATGACCCAACTCCAACAACAATGTTCAAAATGCGCATTAATACAAAGCAATTTTCAAAGAACCAAAAAAATAATCATGCTGAACTTATAAGTTCCTTGAAATAGTTTATTATTTTTTGAAAAATATTTGACAAAATAAGCTCCTAACTACGTTATAAGTTGCGAAATAAGCTTACCAGCTTCTAAGCTCTACAAAATATGCTCCTCACTCCCTTTTTTTTATATATATATATAATCTCATAAGCAACAATCAATTTATAAAAATAACTCTAACATGATCTGTTATTTCTAATATATGACACTTCAATTCCATTTCTATTCAACTTTTATCTCTAACTCACAATTTCTTTATAACACTTCAAAAACTCATAAATTCATGTTATATCGCATCTTATAAGTTCTCCAAATATCTTATAAACTATTGGAGCTCATAAGCACTCCAACCCCTAAAACAAGCACAAAATAGAGGGTTGCAAAATTGGCGAATGAAACAACACAAGCTAAAATTGCACCTCGTAGAGCATGCGGCGGAGATGGTTGCGAGTAGAGAGCGGCGGCGCGGCGGCGAAAATGGCGGTGGTTGCAGCTTTGAAGAAGAAGGAAATTGTTAATTTCGAGTGAGCTGAAAGAGGGTTTGTTTTGGGGGAAAATGTTAATGTTAAAGCCGCTAAACTCAAGTGGAAATGGTGGGAAAAACAATACTCACAGTAGTTAATGGGCCGAGAAAACAGTAATGGGCCTAAATTAAAAATATAGAAATAACTAACTTAGATCCAACTGGCCATATATAATTATTATTAATTAAAGGAAATGTATAAAAATAATCATTTTAAGATAGTAAAGATTTGGCCTATTAATATAAAAAGATAAAAAAATAGCCTCTTATTTCACGAATTTGCTGTGTTTTTACACTTCATTTCACGAGTTGCACATGCAAATTCGTGAAATGGTGTGTAAAATGAATCATTTCAGGAATTCACATCTGCAAATTCGTGAAATGGTGTTTTTACACTTCATTTCACGAATTCGCCCATGCATATTCGAGAAATGTGTGTAAAATTCACCATTTCACGAATTGACATGTGCAAATTCGTGAAATGAGATGCTATATTTTATCTTTTTATATTTACAGGCCAAAATTTATTTTTACAATCTTAAAATGGTTATTTTAATAGTTGTCTCATTAGAATTATCGGTAAAAGATATTTAAAAATTAGAATTTTATTTTTCGAGAAATCTAAACTTTAAAATGTAAATATCTACACTTTATTAATTTATTTTTTCCCAACCACATACTTTATAATATCTTGTTCTATTTATTGTACATTTTATTAGTTTTCAACAATAAACATGTGGCATATATTTGAAGGTCAGTTGGTTATATCATTTATGGGATAATACTCTCCCACCATCCCATTGATAACGTCCCAGTTCCTTTGGGCATTACGATTAAGAAAACAAAGTTAATGAGCGTGAGGTGGTGTAGCTCACATGATTTTTGTGTGTAATTTTTTTTTTCCGAAATAGGAAACATGACATTATTGATGGGACAACCGAAAATTGAAAACGAGACATTATTAATGGGATTGAGGGAGCAATTTGTACAAGACTTATAACTCAAATGACATAATTAAATTATGTAATGTTCAGTCATCTTTTGTAACAAAATATTGAGTGTGTTTGAAATTTTGAACATCAAATGACACATTGTATCAATCACTCTAGCTTCCATTGAATAACCTAACAAACTCAAACACAATTTTCCTAATTAATCTCATACACGATTAAAAGTTTCCATAACAAACATATGTTGAAGTTCCCAATCTATTTCCTAATGTGTTTTTAACTTCCTCAATAAAATAGAAGTTCCCTTATGCAGCATGTGTTGCTAAATATCTTCTTTAAAGAAATATGTTGAATTAGTTAAGGTTTCATCTCTACTGCAGTAATTCCAGTAGTTCAAGTGGGAAAATGCCAGTTTGGTTTTGATGATTCTAGACATAATAATATATAATCAACAGCCTTTAAGAGATCAAGAATTCTATTGCAAGACATAATAATATATAATCAACAGCCTTTAAGAGATCAAGAATTCTATTGCTTTTCATGTCAGGTAATAAAAGCAGATGAATCAGAAATTGAAGCTAAGGTAAATCCTGATATTTTCTTACCAAAAGGAGTTCAGAAATTACATTACATGATAAGTACTACTAATATAACATTGTCTTGGCAAAGGCAAAAGGGATCCATACATTACATTACATTTATGCATTACATCATCAGTCACAAATCAGAAAGAGCTTACATTCTCCTTTACAAAAGTCTTGAGAGGAAGAAAGCTCGGGGCGAAAGAGGCTGTAGTACAGAAAATTGGACGATCCATGCCACGCTTACAAACTTCCCGATTTGTGTTACTCTTGCTGGAGTGGTACAATAGTCTCGTTCCTCCCCATTCCATCAGGATGTCGCCATCTTCGAAAACTTTGATGGGGCAAAGATCCTCCACCAAATGAGCCGGGAACTCAGCCATGCGCACGACGAATTCCTTCATCCAAGATGTCTCGTCTCCGTATTCCTTCATCAACCATATCCCAATCTCAAATTCACAACGCAAATCTTTGATTTCGCATAGAGACAAACAATCACCCAAAACAGACACGTTCCTGTCACATTTAAATGCACCTTCATCGTCAAGATGGGGATGAAGAGGAAAGGAGGTGAAGATCTCCGTTTCAAGATCAAGGCAAGAAATCAGTCGAGAGGATCCCTTTTTTACCAACCAATGAAGATTTCCGTTTAGAAAGGCCCCTTTCGTGTCTCTTACATATGTCAGCCTATGGATGGGAATTTTTCTCCACGAACCCGTCCCAACGGTGTACACTTGGCAGCTATGTGGTGGACTAGTTCTGTAGAAAATCCGAACCACCTTATATTCTTGACTCATCTTGCTCACTCCAAATCCATACGTAATCAGCTTAAAATACCAATCCTTAAATTTAAGTTTAGAGGAAGGCTGTAGAAGAGAAGAAAGTGTGATATATTCACGAGTGATTGGATTGCATAGGATAAGAGGATTAATAACGCTGCCTCCTAGTCCTAGAAACAGCACACCATTAGCTGAACTATGCACGGGTTCTTCAAAAGGGGGGTCGAATTCGAGGACTGTTTTCCAACGATTCTGATTTACGAGCTCCACGATTTTGTATGGCTTTAAGTCTGGGTTTGAGTACTTTCCAAACTCATACACAGCGAGGCGTGTGGCTGATTTAGAAAGATGAGATTTCACAAACTCGGGAGTCGAGAGCAGATTGAGCCATGGCTTGCAAACACACTTGCAGCTCATAGTGGTTTCAGTGGGGAGTCTTGAGAGGATGTTTAATATGATCTCTGATGGTAGAGATGTGAAGAAATCTTGCTCCATTTTCCCACTTCTGATTAAATAAAATAAGCAGCAGCACCAGATATTAAATCAGATTGCAAGTGTAAAAACATACATTCAATAAAACGCCGATTTTAGCCCTAAACTCTAATTTATAGGCACAAATTAGTTGGCAAGTCTAAAGCGGAGATACATAATATGCTAAAAGCAATCCAAATATATCTCAAACAACAGTGTTCAAAATGGAATTAACACGGAGAAATTTACCAAGAACAGAAAAAATAATCATGCTGAGTAAAAGACAAGCAGAAAACAGAGAGATGCAAAATTACAAAATGGAACGATACAAGCTCATACTATACCTTTTAGATAATGCGCCGGAGGTGGTCGGGAGTAGAGAGCGGCGCCGCGGCGGCGGCGAAAATGGCGGTGGTTGCAGCTTTAAAGAAGAAGGAAAAGCGAGGGTTTTTTTGGGGGGGAAATGTTAGCTCAAGTTGGAAATGGTGGTTTTTATTACTACTTGTTTTTTTTCTTTTTTGGGGAAAATGTCGGTATTCGCAGTGGTCAATGGGCCGACGAAAAAGTAAATGGGCCGAAAAAACTGTAAATGGGCTTCATACAATTATCTGAATTGACCATATTAAAAAATAAAAATTTAAGAAAAAAGATTATAATTTTATTTTCTGGAAAAATAACTTTAAAATGCTACCCTTCAATTCAAATTATATGTCTTCTTAAGCTTTGACACACTTTTTAATAAATAAAAAAATTACCCAAATTAACTTTAATTAATGAATTATCAATTTACTTTTAGTTATACATTTGTTATTTTTTAGAAAAAAACACTTCATATTCTTCAAGAAGATGAAAAATTGTCAATCAATTTGTTTTGATCTCGTTAATGCATATTTTAAATAGAAGAGTAATTAATGTTTAATATGTAAAATAATATTTAAATTAAAAATATTTTAAAATATCAAAACGACCTATATTTTAATTTGGGAGAGTAATATCTATGCTCAATTTTACATTTGATTCATTTTCGACAATAAACATGTCGCAAATAGTAAGTGAAAAAGTCTTCTAAATTTTGGGTTGACATCTTAAAAAAGTTCATTGACTTTAGTGACAATACAGCTTCTTCACCATTTCTCGACCCATTTTGAGCTCAGCTGCTCCAAGCTCACAAACGGCTGCTACCATCTCCGCCGCCGCCGCCGCCGCCTTCTGATCCTCCGCCTCCACCGTATGCCTTAAAAGGTGAATCGTTAACCGAGCTTTGTTTTGTTTTTGTTTTTAACATTCTGCAACTTTGTATCTCTCTGTATTTTCCTCGCTTCTTAGTAAATATGCCTCTGTTTTTCCGGATTTCTTAATAAATTGGTGCTTGTAGTCTTTACTCATTTGTTGGAGATGTTTTTTTTGTAAGAATTTAGGCTTTTGCAGGTCTTGATTATACAGAATTTGCGTTAGGGTTTTTTAGGGCTAAATTCAATTTTGTGCATTTTTAGCTACTCACAGATAGGGTATTATTAGGATTTGGAATCCTATATTTGGACTAAGATTAAGATGTTGTGCTACTCTGTTTTTTTTTTTTTTAATAGTAATCAGGTATTAGAAAATCAAGGAGACATTCCAAAATGGGGCAAGATTTGTTCAATTGTCTACCATCAGAAATGATAGTGAATATCCTCTCAAGACTCCCCATTCGAGCCGCTATGATCTGCAAGTGTGTTTGCAAGCCATGGCTCGATCTGCTCACGACTCCCGAGTTTGTCAAGTCCCATCTCTCTAAGTCGGTCCCTTGCCTCGCTGTCGGAATGAGCTCAAAGTCGTGCGACACCCTTGAATTTGTTGATGAGCATCGTAGTGAATCTTATGATGAATCCATCTTCAATTTCAAACTCCCTTTTGATAAGCAAATGCATAGTTCAGTTAATGGTTTGATCTTTCTGGGAGGCCCGTATGGTGGTAGTGGAGATCTTATCGTGTGCAACCCAGTCACTCGTGAATGTATCATGCTCCCTCATCCTCGACAATATTCTCCTAGAAATCTGATCAAAGTGGAGACTTATGGATTTGGGATAAGCAGAATGACTAGCCAGTATAAGGTGGTTGGGATTTTCATTGAACGTGAAGCAAATCGTCATCAAGTTTATTGCCAAGTATACACCATTGGAACTAGATCGTGGAGAAATATTGCTCGTGCTAGGCGGTTCAGGTTTTCTAATGACGAGCAAGGGGTATTTCTGAATGGAAATCTTCATTGGTTGGTACCGGAGCTGGCAACAAACACAACAAACAGCTACTCTGGACGAATTATGTGCCTCGATCTTGAATCAGAAATTTTTAGCACCTCTCCTCCTCCTCCCAATATTGATATGCGTACTTTAAGGAAACTATCTGTTTCGAGGGATTCCCTGTGCGCATGCTATAATTCAGTTCTTTATTCGGATATGTCTTGTTTTCAGATTGAAATATGGTTGATGAAGGAGTACGGGGATGAGAAATCTTGGACAAAGGAATTCATCATCCGTGATTCCGTGAAGTTTGTAGATGTGGGTGATTTACAATATGTTTGGCCCATCAAAATTTTCAAAGATGGTGACATCTTGATGGAATGGGGAAGGGGCCAGCTATTATACTACTCCAACGAGACAAAACTTTCGATGCTGAGATCATGTCCGAGGAGGATGGCGATGTTTTCACTTGTACGGCCATTTACACCCCGAGCTTTCTTTCTCTCAAGAGTTTTGCCATGGAAAATGTAAGCTCGTTTTGATTTGTGAAACCTACTATATCATGTAATGTAGTTGTATTACCCCTTTTGCCAAGACAATAGCTAGAAGCTTTGGTTTCCTTTTTTCCTTGTAGCAAAGGAATTCTAGCCTTCTTTTAATGATGATTATTGGTAGTATGATATCGATTGTGCATTCAGTAGAATTCTTCAAATTTTTATTAGCAAGTTGTTGTACCTTCTAAAAATAGAAGGAGATTCTTTTAATAGAGGATAAGATGGTCAAACAAGCTGAAAAATTAATTAATCATTAAAGTAAATGATGTATTAGGTTGGTTTATCTTTATTTATCCGTTTATTATTCAATATTTCCTCAGGAATTATTTGTATATTTTTTATAGGTGACAGTTCTCTACAATGTAATGTTTTTTTAGAATTCTTATCGTAATACATTTACTTTAATGGATTAATTAATTTTGAATAATGCATAGTATAATGTTGATTGTGCATTCAGTGGCATTCTTCCATTTGGTTTATACGAATTTCAGGCTGACATTGAAATTCAGTACCTTCCATAAAAATTAAAAATTCTAAAATTGTTGTACATAATTTTATTCAATTCTAATTTTTATAATAATATTAATTATGGGTCATTATATAACGATAAAATTTTATTTTTATAATAAATATTACAAAAATAATAAAATTCATAGTGAGACATTATATAACACAAAAAATAATGAGACAGGTAATCACTAGCTAGTCTAGTGGTTACAACTATGTAGGGACTGCATGAGGTCGCGAGTTCGACCCCTAGCAGGACCAACATTTCTCCTTGTGAGACCAATATTTAATTGTTTATAATAATCCCCAATTTTTTGTGTGCGTGTGTTGGCCTAGTGGTAGGAGGTTAATGTTCGAGGCCAAAGGTCTCGGGTTCGAGTCCTCCGTGACGCGGCCATTTAAAAATTTCTGTATTTATTTATAAATAATGAGACAGGGGACCTCATCCGCGTTATATTGGCCATTAATATTCTACAAACTTGAGATAAAACTAATTTTCAGTACTCATGTTTTTCGTTTCGCACGTATCATCATGATAGTATATAGTACTCCCTCCATCCCGCGAAACATGTTACATTTCTTTTCGGCAAGGAATTTAAGGAGTTAGTGTTTAATGTTGTAAATGGGTATGTAATACGGCAAAAAAGAACCTTTTTGCCTTTCTCGACTCCAACTACGGCCCCCGCAGCGAAACCCACGCATCGCTACTGTCTCTCGCCACCACACAGCTCGACTTTGATTCTTTCTCGGATCAACGGTTTACTCTGCTTATGGGAATGCTGCTTCGGGAAAGGAGTGAGGCCGAAATTGGTCTGCCTAACTTGAATTCAGCTATGGATTCCAATAAACGTGTTACCAGAACTTCCTTATCGGCGGAGATTGGGTCCGGCTAGTCCCTAGGTCTCCATGAATTGCCTCGTTTGGACCTGTCGTGGGCTTGGGAACCAAAGGACAGTTCGAGCAGTAGAAAAGTATGTTTAGTGTTGTAAATGGGTAGGTAATAAAGTAGAAAAGTGATTATTTTTTACCCAAAATGAAAACGTAACAAATTTCGTGGGACGAACTAAAAAGGAAAACGTAACAAATGTGGGACGGAGGGAGTATAAGACAAAGCAAACATATCCTACGGCGAAATTCATCATATAAAATGTTGTTAAAAGTGGGTTCGAATTCTAAATGGCAGCTCTTTTAAGTTTTAATGGCTGCTATGAGCGGCAGATGTTTGAGAAAATGCTAGAAAGAGAACTCAGGGCCATAAGTGCACAGCAACTGTTCGAGGAATTGCCAATCGAAAATTCATAACAAACAATAGTGTCTTTGAATGTGTTTAGCACGATTCCATTTTCATCTCTCTACTGCAGGAATCAATTCCACTAGTTAAGTGGGAGAATACCAAAAATAAAAGGAATAAATGCAAACTAAATCCTGAAATTGCAATTATAACACGACTTTTGAATATTTGCAATTAAATACACGAACTTTCAATTTTTTGCAATTGGAA
>JAYJMF010351140.1:0-11236 GCA_036873715.1 Salvia sclarea
ATTCATATTTTAGCAAATTACCATAATATTTATAATTATAATATTTATGAATTATTAATTTAGAGTTTTAATGGGACTTAATATATATAAAGGGATTTTCCGAAAAATTATTATCTTATTATCTTATCAAAATTGATGATCTTTTACAAAGGCCCGAGTTGGGACCGGAAAATTTTATTATTTTAAAAAGTTTATTAATTTATAGAGTAATAATATATAGAGATTTTACTATTTGTTAACATTGCCGACAATAATCAGAAAGTCCGAGTTTGAAGGTTTTTGGGGGTACAAGTAAATAAAGAGAGAACCCACTGCATGGCAATGGCTGGCTGGAATTGCGTGATTATAAGCTTTTTTTATCAAATATACAAGAAAATTTTGAAAGTCGTATTATGAAAAATTCGAACATGGAAATTTTAACCTTAGGTATTTACTCCATAATTATATCCTTTGAAAAAAAATAAAAAAACTCCATAATTATAAAAGTTTTTGTGACTAAAATTGTCATCTTCTTCTAGCCACCCACTACGAGTCTACGTCTATTAGACAATTACCAATATATTATTAATAATAATGATGATAATAAGAATAACTACTAGTATAAAATTAGGCCTGCGCATAACTCTTCGAGATTGACATTAAGGATACGCTTGAACACTTGTATTTTCACGGGTACATGTATTTACAAAATTTAGTATGACAAATCTTGGTAAGCTCCTAAAGTGTTTGAAAAATAATTAGCTATGAGTTATGTTATGATTAGTTATAATTTTTCTTTTTCTATTATATATATGTATATGAGAATATTGATTATAAGAAATTGAGCACATTCTATCATTCCAAATACCTCGTACTAGCTACATCTTCTCATCTCTCTACCCAAAGCCTAATTTTCTCTAACCTTCAGATCCATGAAAAAAAAAAATCTTGATATATTAATTCTGTCAATTGTTTTTCTCTAGGCTAGGGGCATTTTAATCTCGATCATTTCTAATTCCTGAAAGTTTTATAGTATTTTTAACGGCCTGATTAATTATTCTGCTAGCTTGTTAATTACATAAGGATCAGGATTCAGGTATCCTAATCCCGTATGAACGGCCGCTTCACGCCCACACCTAATCAAAATCCCAATTAATGTTTAATTAACTCTAATTTACGCCAATTAAACTCTAATTATAATCTCCTATTTATCATTAAGTAAGAATTACTGACGTGGACCCAAATTTTGTCTCTGCTCTAAATATATGTAGCATAGCTAGCGCAACTGCGATCCATAATATAATAGGATGTATATATCCGACATAAATCTTTTAATCTAATTTATTAAAACATTTGTCATTAGCCACATTTAACAATTGATATAAGTAGATATGTGGAGCGGACGCGTCGCTGACTATCTAGAATGTAAAAGTATATATATTTGTTTGAGTAGTCATAACGTTCATATAATAAATATACTCGGCGTGTGTAACTCGTTCCTTGACTGCCATCTCGAACTATATGCTTGTTTTTATTTGGAGCTCAGTTTGGGTTTTGCATTCACCATACACATACTTTAAGATTTATTTTGCTTTTCTTCTAATTTCTAAAATATTTAATTATAGAAAACATACCTTGTCCAAGAATTACAATTCAGCCCAAATATACGTTCACGTTGTTATCATTTCATGAATATTGTCTCATTGTATTACTGTTAAATTCATTAGTTTATTACTAATATTTATAATAAAAATAAAATATGATACAATAAATTAATTCTAATTGATACTTATTGCTAATAAATGAAGGCATTATATTTTCCCGTGGGTGCAGTATATTCTCTCACCTTCTAGTGATGTAGTAGTCTCGTTTCACTTTCATGCGATATAATGGCTTCGCCTGTGTGCATATTGTAACATTAATGAACGAGAATGCAACCAAATTAAAGAAAAACCTTGCATGTATAGTTCTTATAGTGGTAAACCAAAAAGTGGAATATAGTTGAGTAACGTAATAGATATATTACTAGACAGATTCTCAATTTGCATAATCAGCTCAGTAATTCACGTTGAATGATTCAAATAGCAAAAATCAAATATTACACTAGACAAATTTGTAATGCATCATCGATCGATCCCTAGTATTTACAATTAGGATCTTGAAATTCTAATTAAGCAAACAAAATTCTCATATTCACCATCTACGCAACATGAGCGAAATTGATCCATTGCCCATTCACGAAATAGCATTAAATAAGGTGATCGAAAAAACCTAATTAATCAAAACTTAGGCTTACTCCTCACTCTAAAAACATGCTCCTCGCCGGTGAACTTATCCACCTTGACAACCCACCGGCCCGCCTTCTCCGGCCGACGACGGGGCGGCGGCGTGGCGGCGGAAGCCCTCCACACGAGCAGTCCTTCCCCTATGGGAAGCAAATGCGCATCGTCAAACTCAAACCCTATGCACAAGGCGTTGTACCCCAAAACCATGGCGTTGCTCCCAACCCTTGTCGAACTTTCTAGAATCTCCTGGCAGTTTCTGATCCTGCAATCCACTACGACGCAGTCCGCTTCTTTGTATTCGCTGGCCAATAGAAACGCGGCGTCTCCCACCACGAACTTCACGTCAGCGGCGCTCTCGCCCAGCGCCCGCCTCGACTGCTGCAGCTCGGCGCCGCCGCCGACGATGCACACCACCTCGCCCCCCGTCTGGTGGGCCGCCGCCACCAGCGCCAGCGTGGTGCAGTCGGCGGCTCCGCCGCATGCAACCACCATCAGACGAGCGTTGGTTCCGGCCACCAGGGCGGAGATGAACTCCGCCGTGTCTGGCTCCTTGCCTCTGTCTCCCTGCATCACCATTTTCATTAATGAGCAACCATTTTTTATTTATTTAAACAAAAAAAATAAGATTATGTTGTGACGGAATAGGATTAAAGAGCAACAAACAATCAGAAAACACAAATAAAAACGTAAAGAAGACACATATTTACGTGGTTCGCATATTGGTACGTCCACGAAAAGAGAGGGGAATAAATTTCATTATGAAGGCTAGGGCTTTCGGATTACAGAAAATAATTTAAGGCATCCCAACATATATTAATTAATAGAAAAGTTTGAGCTAGCTCACCATTTTTATTGCTCTAAGATAAGCGTTAGTAGCGTTTTCAGCAGACCAGCCAGCCATTTTTTTCTTGATTAGTAAGCTTGTATTGTATATTTGGAAATTATAGATTTATTTGGAGGGGTACAAGACAGTATATATATATAGTGTGGAGGAAGATAGGAAAAGACAAATACATTATCCTGCCACAACTAATGTGGAAAGTAGAAGGAAAAATTGGAGGTATCTACTTGTTAATTTGTAGGAAGCACTAGTGCCATGTTTTCAACTAAGCTTATATATTTATTATTGTACCTCTGAATCAACGTCTACGGAATATCTTCAAAATACCACAGCTAGCTGCATTATTAAAAGGAAATTGAGATTAGGCGACATTATTGTTATCAGCGAAATTGTTAACACGTAATTAAATGCAGATCAACGCGTATTGATCGTACATCGAAGAATCACGAAATGAAAATATATAATCCGGATTCATGATTCGGTAGTTAGGCCAAAATATTTAAGCACGATTGTAGCTCAAGTTGCAAAATAATTTACTTTTATAATTCTCTAAAACATTAAGATCTACATAGGAAGAAAAATAATACCCTTGAGAAAAATCCAAATTACATGATTTATTAATATATTTATGTAAATCTTAGGCGCTATGGCGAAGGTTGGCATGTGTTCAAGCTTGGTTGTGGAACCTCGTATTTGTAGTTGAGCCAAGCTCTGGTATATCCACCTTAATTGAACCCTAATTAATTGTGACTACTAAATTTTAATTAATTATAAATCAATAAAATTCTGATTGGAGATTTGGTGAATCCTAACCGAGGCACATTTATATTAGGCCGGCCTAGCCGTTAGGTCCAAGCGCAGCCCGACACTATATAATAACATTCATATGAGCATTATTTTAAATATACATTCAATACCAATTTATATTGAATAAAGTACTAATTCATAAAAGGAATAATACCATTTCATATATGACATGAAGTACCATATTTAAATTAAAACATAAAAAAGATCCCCAAAAAAGAATTAAAATAAAAAAAATTAAATATATTAAGTACCATTTCTTATTGAATAAAGTACCAATAAATAAAAGGAATAGTACCAATTCATATAACATGAAGTACCATCTTTAAAAACACAACAAAATATCGAATAAAATAAAATCGAACCGGTCCGAACCCGACCTGAACCGTCGGACGGGCCGACCCACAAAAAGAGCATGGTCCTAACCATTAGACCAACATAACGTAAATATATGCATCCAGTTATATATATATATATATATATATATATATTTGTCTTTGTACTTTGGCTAAAGTTTTGTACATGTAAGTACAATGACTTAATTATCATTATAATATTGTTATTAAGTATATACATATACATAGACACACACACATACTCTACAATAAAATTCTTGTGAAAATGTTGTAACAAAGATTACAATTTTGCGGATCAAAGATTTGGTTTGGTAACAACGATACCCCATACATGATATGATTGTCTTGATGTCTGGTGTATATATATACTATATATTCGTGTTGGAAATTGTGTATTGGTAAGTTAAAAATAACAAAAAAACATGTTTGAAGACAAGGTATGGTGTAACATTGTGGATATATATAAAATGTTTTTCAGGGTTCAGTTTCTTTTTTCATAAAACAGCATTAGTATAAGTGAGAAACATGGGAGCATGGGCTGAATGTGGATATATGCTTCTGTCCATTGATGATGATTCATTCATGTTCATGTATATATCCCTCTAGCTAGGAGGAGCTTCATGTGACCACCCTTCAGAGTTCATAATTTTGTCACGATTTATTGTCCCATTCTAAATTATTATTTTAATTTTCGAATAGTTTAGAATATGGTCCTGTATGGAAGCATATTGTATCTCTACCACCCAGAATAGTCCACATATATATAGTTCCTGGCCTGCTTATGGCCCATCTAATTAAGGTTCACATTTTGGTTGAGGATTCATTTTTCAGGTATAATATAAAACTTATACTTTTAGATGAGATTATGAACACTAATTTATTAACTATCAAATTAATCAATCAGTCTTGGACTCTATTATTTTAATTAACATGCACAATTGCAAACAAATCTTTATTTCTCTGTTTGGTTATGTTAGACAGAAAAAACAAGGGAACCAGTTGACAAGTCTCGAGAGATCGTACCAGAGTTCAATGAATCGCCTTTTAATTTCTAAATGTATATTTTTTTGTACTATTTATTAATGATGCGATATATTCATTGTATGTAATTGGTATAATAGGATGATATTAAAGTTAGTTATTGACTTATTGTCTCAAGAGAAGTCGATTTCGAAAGAGTGATGCTACAGTTAGTTGATGTGGTACATTTCATCATATCATAGTCGTATAATAGAAAAGATGATAAATACATTTCAGTCAATTATAGTCTCTCTCGTCTACAAAAAATATACACAATTTTTATTGGTACGAGTTTTGATAAATTATAATAAGTATAAATTTAGTTGGAAGAGGTCCTACAATTGTAAGGATGATTATAAGAAAAACTATATATATATGGTTATAACGTATAGACCTTTATATCCGTGTCCTAACCTAAGGATAATTGCAAATCGACCCAAAACGTATTTAATTTTGTAAAATTATATGAAACTACCCAACTCTCAAAAAAATCTACAATATAGTATAAAAGTATAAAAGTACTATATAGTAGTAAAAAAAAGTAGATGTTTTCTATGGAAAATTGTATAAATTCAGAGATTCTTTTTCTTAGTCAAATAGTCATTCTTCTTCTCGAAACTCAGGTGAGTGTGTGTCGTCTTTTATTCACTCACCTACCACTTTACCAATAGCAATTGCTATTGATGGATTAGAGAGAAGAAATAACCCATTTGAGAGAGCAAATTCACCCATTTTAGAAAGTAATTATATCACCTACCCGTTGGAGTCAGTTGGAGAGAGCAAATATGCAATTTGAGAAAGAAGCTCACCGGTTAGAGAGAGCAAAATCACCGATTGGGGATAGGAGTTCACCGGTTGGAGAGAGACTATTCAACGATATGAGAGAGGAGTTCGCAGTTGGAGAGAAGGGCTTACCAATTTGAGAGATAATTGGCCGGTTTGAGAGAGGCGAGGGACGGTTGGAGAGAGGTTCCGATTGGAGAGACGACTTGAAAGATGTGAGGCGCGGTTTGAGAGAAGTGCCGATTTGGGAGTTGGCATTTTTTTACTTTGAATAGACTCTTATATTCTTCGATTTGTAAATTTAAGACATATTCGATTAAAAATCAAACAAATTTTTATGATTCTAAGCAATAATTTAATCGGTTATAATAAATTCATTTAAAAGTATTAATAATAGTACAAAATGATAGATATTCGTCTAAAATATACGCATAAATTTTTAAAACTTGATTCTAATCGGTACTTTCGACATTCCAATCGGTAATAAACAACATTCTAATCGATAGAATTTAACATTCTAAAACGTTAAAAATTATTTTTTAAAAAATATTGTTATTAAGATTCTAATCAATAATTCAATCGATTATAATTAGCTCATCTAATAGTAAAAACAACAATATCACATGATAGATATTCATCTAAAATATAAGCATAAATTTTCAAAACTTGATTCTAATCGGTACTTTCAACATTCCAATCGACAATAAACTCCATTCTAGCTAATCGACAGAATTTAACATTCTAATCGATCAAAAATTAAAAATAAAATAAAAAATTGTTATGATTATAACCAATAATTTAATCTATTATAATAACTTCATCTAAATGGAGTAATAACAACACCAAATGATAGAAATTCATTCACACTACAACTATAAATTCTTAATTAAAACTTGATTCTAATCGATACTTTATATATTCTAATTGACAACAATGATGATTCTAATCGTGAAAATACAACATTCTAATCGGATGGGGAAAAAATCTTGATTCTAATCGAATTTTTTACCGATTACAATCATCTTCACACCGATTAGAATCATATTTGACCGATTGGAGAGACTTTAAATTTAACATTTTAACAATTTAAATGATAAATTACCTTGTATATGCATGTTTTTTATTGTTTTCTTCCGAATGCAAAATATAATAGATTTTTGGCAAATATATTTTAGGGAGAAAGAGAAACCGAATTAATGTAGAAAACAAGAAGTTATGTTTGTTGATTATATACAACAAGATTGATCACGTGAATGCATGTTGTTCTGAAGTAAAATAGATTCGTGAATGCATCATTTGAATCAAAAATACTAAAGCTTTCAAACAAAAAGGACTAAAAGCAAAGCAAAAACAAAGAAAATAATGTACAATTATTTCATGCAACAATCTAATCATTTGTACCTAATGAAAAAGAAAAAAAAAATCAGTCATTTGTTTTATGCGTGCGTGTTTGTGCTTGAATGATAACAACAAAATTTGATCTGCATCCGCAAAATTTGACTTTGGTCCAGATTCAGATCCGCAAAATTTCAATTTGGTTTAGTTCCGGCCCAGATCTGTTGGATCCAAAAAAATTAAAATTCGTGTCCAAATTCATAAGATTTGCGTGTCCAGGGATCTCGACCCAGATCCATATATTTTATTTTCTAAAATAAATTCTAAATATATTAAAGTTCACAATCAAACCATAATAATCAACTAAATTCATAATATCACAACAATTAATTAAATAGCACCATAATTTCGATACAACACTACAATAATAAAAAATAAGTCATAATATTACAAAAATAATTTAAAAGACGTTGAAATTAGAGTTGCGTGTGGTTGAACAAATGTTGCAATGAATATTGGGTAAGAGAGAATAAATTATTGAATTATTAAAATAAATAAGTATAATTTATATTTATATAATATAAATATATAATAATATTATTAAATACGATGCGGGTTCGTAGGCCGGATTTGGGGTGGATCTAGCAAAATTCAGATCCGGATCCGCAAAATATACCAAATGTCCAGATCCGTTGGGTCCAAAATTAAGAGGTCCATATCCTAAATAATGGATCTGGATCCGCGGATTTGGACCGAATCTCGGATCTATTGCCATCCCTACTCTCCTCCACCGCGTACCACACTACAAACGAAAACTCCATTTCCGTTCCAAGAAGAGTTGCAGATGCTAATCCCCTCTCTCGATGATTGCTTCACTAGAAAAATCCCGTCAAGGACTAAGTTTCCTTTAACCACTACTTGAATTTAACAAAAAATCGAATTCTCCCGTATAGACGAAGTTTCACTTCTCCAATCCATCTTACAATTTCCAATGAGTCGATATCTTGTTAATTAAATTCAATTAAGATGTACAGTGGCCTAGCTCAATCGGCTAAGTTGAGACATCTAGTGACTCTCCTGTATGAGGTCCTGGTTTCAAATCCCCCTTTTGGTAAGGGTAGTTTTCCCACTCTTTGTACGGTGTAATGGTCCCGATGTTGAGCTATAAAAAATCTGTATTTATTTGACAGCGTTAACTGTTCCATTTGATCAATATACTATCTGCAGCTATTGAAATTCGTTAGGGTTAAATTGCCCGAAAGATAAAGGTTGAGGGGCATTATTGCACATTTTTATCAAAATTAAATGGTTGTTGCGTATTTGGAAATTGGAGGCAATCCAAAGCAGGAAAGTCTTGTAGCTTCAAGTCGGTTGATTTGATTGCATGACTTGTATGCTAAGTCTTCTTTACTTCTGTGGCCTTCACAAACCCTATCGAGTCCATATTTCTCTCTAATTGATCACCGATCATATTCATGGGGAACGCATACTGTGTGTTGTGCGCGTGCGTCGACCAAGCCAGCGTAGGAGTCGTTGAGAAGTGGGGGCGCTTCGACCGCCTCGCCCAGCCCGGCCTCCACTCCTTCAACATCCTCGGCGGCGAATGCCTCGCCGGAATTCTCTCCACCAGGATCCAATCTCTCGACGTTAAAATTGAGACTAAAACTAAGGTCATCTTCCTCCTCTCTGCTTACTCAATTTCGTTATTTGTTTCGTTATTGTTTGGGTGGATTGATTAGGCAAGCAGGATAAGTTTTGGTATTAAGGGTTTCTTGATTGGTTGCACCGCTGTTATGGTTGGATTAATAATTGCTTCCTTCTTTTTTTTGGAATTGAGTTATAATTGCTTCTCTGATTGACTTATAGCCTGTTGCTGCTGCCCTCGGCCCCTCGTTGCTAACCATTCCCCACAAGGACTCAGTAACCTTTAACCACTACTTGCAATTTTAATGACTCTTGGAGAAACTATATGTTTATAGTGGTAACCTGATATCTCCTGTTTATTATTATAATAGGTGATGTTAATTTCCTGTTATTTCTCAACTCCAACTCTATCATATTAGAAACTTACCAACTGCAGCCCCCAGTAGTCAATTTCAGATTATTGTACACCATTTCTGGTGAGATGTGAAGATTGGATTCAGTGAATTGAAAATCTTGTTTTTACAAGGACCCGTAAAGTCATGTTCAAAAGAAAGTATAGCAGCAAATATGTAGTTCCTGATTTCCATGTGGTTCTTGTGTGTCAACGTGATAGAATGTAAAACCACTTTTATGTAATTGGACATAAATTTAGTAATACTGAAATGAAGTTTTACATGGTTTATGGTACTTTAACCACTCGTGCCTTAAATTTTGTATATGTGATATCAATAGACTCAATACAGATTACAGACTCTTTACTACGATGTCAAATTTGGTATTGTTTACAATTTGGTTGAAACTGTACTGTTTCAATCTATAATTTCATGTGATTATTAATGAAGAGCATACTGACACGTGAAATGCAACAGGATAATGTCTTTGTTCAACTGCACTGTTCAATTCAGTACAGGGTAATAAAGGAAAATGCAGATGATGCTTTCTATGAATTACAAAATCCTCAAGAGCAGATTCAAGCTTATGTCTTTGATGGTAAACAAATCATGTTTCCATCACATTTCCTTCACTAACATTCGTATACTTGTTTATACCAGTTTTTTTAATGCTCTCTGTGTACACTTGTCTGACTAGTGGTCCGAGCTCATGTACCAAGAATGACTCTGGATGAGGTGTTTGAGCAAAAGAGTGATGTAGCTCAAGCTGTATCCGAAGAACTTGAAAAGGTAAATTAGATTTTTCAAATTTTCCAATGATATTTCTTTTTATATGGGAATTTGTATGTTTTGCTCTTTGAGTTGATAGAGGATATCAGGCTTATCTGCATCAACTAAATTGTTCGAGTTATGCATGAACTTGCCCTACTATATGCAATGACTGCAACTGCATTCGTAAGATGCTAAACAAGACTGATGGTGACAGACTTCAAGTTGTAGCTATGCCTAGTATAGAATGAGTTCTTAGACCTTATTCAGGTTCTTGTATATAATTATGAGAAAGTTGGTGAGTGTGCCTTCTTGGGTACTACTAGCAGGTTTTCTGATACTAGTCAGGCTTCTGAAATTAATATTTGGTGTGCAATATCATTTTGAAGGGCTGTAAACAAAATTTCATGAACTAATTATAACAAGAGTCATGCTACTGTGGCCATTGTGTTGTGTTCCTTACAAAAGCAGAAAGTTGTCAGCATTTTGTGTATGTATCCAGTTTAGCTCCTTTTGGTGATGGCATGGATATGCTAACTCTTATGGTGCCTGACTTCAAGGTTTAGCAATGTCTAGTATATAATGTTGATTTATGATCGTAAAAGGTCATTTATATAATAACGAGAAAGCTGGTGAGTGTGCCTTCTTGGGTACTAATAGAAGGTTTTCTGATGCTAGTTAGGCTTCTGAACTTAATATTTGTGAGGCGTGCATTGTCATGCCATAGTTCTGTAAGTAAAATTTCACGAGTTAATTCTAAAAAATGACCATGCTATTGTGAACCAATGACATCGTGTTTCTTTCCAAATCTAGAATTTGTTAGCAATTTTCTGTGTATCCAGTTTATCTACTTCTGTAATGACTACATAGTTTCTATAAGCCGCAGAAGTTCTCAAAACTTTACGCTTTTGATTGAAAACCTCCGCTGAGAAGCATATGTTATCAAATCTACATTTTGAGTTGATTCATGTGGCAGGTCATGGGAGCATATGGATATAACATAGAGCACATATTGATGGTCGATATTAT
>JAYJMF010351161.1:0-11233 GCA_036873715.1 Salvia sclarea
TGAAGATGTTAAGGCATTTGCCCCTCTCACAATTGTGTGTGATGGATGCTTCTCCAATTTGAGAAAGAATCTTTGCATTCCACAGGTAAAATTAAATTTAATTTAATCCCAAATGGAATCTTATTTTTTTAAAAATTGAAGCCACCCTTTCTGTCCCACATCGATTAACAGTTTGATTCTGATTCATGCAGGTGAACATTGTGTCCCACTTCGTCGGTATGGTGTTGAACCTCGAAAACGGGAAGCTCCCACAGCCGAACCACGGCCACGTCATCCTAGCTAATCCGTCGCCAATCCTCTTCTACCCTGTCAGCAGCACGGAGGTGCGGTGCTTGGTCGACATCCCCGGCGCCAAGCTCCCGTCGATTGGCAACGGGGACATGGCCAAGTACTTGAAGGCGACGGTGGCACCCCAGCTCCCGCCCGAGCTCCACGATGCATTCGTGGAGCAGGTCGAGAGCGGGGAGATTCGGTCAATGCCCAACAGAAGCATGCCCGCCTCCCCCCTCCCGACCCCGGGGGCCATCCTGCTAGGGGACGCCTTCAACATGAGGCATCCCCTGACAGGGGGAGGGATGACCGTCGCCCTGGCCGACATCGTGGTGCTACGTGACCTCCTAAGGCCGATACGAGACCTCAACGACGCGGCCTCCCTCACCGAGCATTTAGAGGCGTTCTACACGCTCCGGAAGCCCGTGGCTTCCACGATCAACACGCTGGCGGGAGCACTATACCAGGTGTTCTGCCCCTCCCCCGACGAGGCGAGCCGGGAGATGAGAGAGGCGTGCTTCGACTACCTCAGCCTCGGAGGGATGTGCTCCGAGGGGCCCATCGCGCTACTCTCCGGCCTCAACCCGAGGCCGATGAGCCTCGTCGCGCATTTCTTCGCCGTCGCTGTCTACGGCGTCGGCCGCCTCGTCCTCCCCCTGCCCTCGCCCCGACGCCTCTGGCTCGGGGCGAGATTGCTCATGGTGAGACTATAGAATTTTTTTCTTTTTTCTTTTTTACATTAATTAAGTAAAACTATAGAAAAATAAGTTTATTTATTTATTTATTTATTTTTTTTCAGAATGCATATGGGATCATATTTCCAATAGTGAGATCAGAAGGAGTGAGGCAGATGTTTTTCCCAATCACAATTCCTGCATACAATAGGGGTGCTTCTGTTGTGATGAAGAGTGCCATGTTTGATATGATGGCTTAATCTCAACCATTTTTGCAATTGCAACACAAAATATATACAAAGGGAAAAGAGGGGAAAAGCAATCTTGATCTTCACAAGAGAAATCCTTCATCTTCATATATACAACACACCAATATTCTTTTTTTCATTCACTTCTTGTATATAGTTTCTAGATATTTTATATGTCTCTCTATTGAGTTGCTTCACTTATTTCCCAGAATTGGGTTTATGAATAATAAATGGTTCAAAAGATTCATGAGCCGAGCCCGAACCAAGCCCAAGAACATACATTCGATAACTCGAAGTGACCCCTAATTCTTCGGATGAGGTCCTTTGTCCCAAACTATGTGTCTTACTCTGAATTTTGTTATTTTAAGAATATTTAAATAATTTTTTTTTACTATACAATCGAATTAAAAGAAAAATTCAAAATTTAAAAAGAATATATAACTTAATTTGGAATATTCAACTTAAAATAATAATTTTTAACCAAAAATATACAATTTAAATATAAAAATAATAAATACATACTCTAACATGGATTATTAAACCCTAACTAATGATTTTAAAATTAAACTAAACCACAATCAATTGAAATTGAAGAAAAAACAAAAATATAGTAATTAATTGTGGAATATAGAGTGGAACATGAAGTTCGGGACATAAGAGGACACTTTGGTATATCACATGATGGCACATGCCGACGGATTTTCGTCGCTAAAGGCCGTCGCGTAGCGCACCTCGGTCGAGCTGGCACGTGCGAGGTGCGACACCTGGGCGTCGTTCCCGTACCGCACGTAGCCCGCGGGGGCCCTCCGGTCGTAGACCCCGCGGGCGTAGGGGTGGTCCACCTCGTCGTAGGGCACGTAGGGCCAGAGCTCGGCCTTCTTTCCCGTGCGGTGGGCCACGCGCGCCACGACCTTCTCGGGGACCACGTAACCCGTCACCGTCAGCTTGTGCTGCTTAGGCGAGACGTGGATCGACGTCACGCCCTTCATCCCTTCCACGGATCTCCGCACCTTCCGCTCGCAGCCCTCGCAGTCTATCTTGGTCCGGATCTCGACCGTCTACAATTGCAAATCATCAACACATAGCGTATTTAATTCGTGCGCTGATGACCGTAATCGGGCCAATTTGCCTAGCAGGCATGCCGAAAATCAGACGTGACCACCTATTTTAGTTCGATTTAAAGAAATAAAATTAATCATAACAACCTATTATTAAACGATACAGTTCGCTCCAATTGCAAATCGATACAACACGTATTCAATTTTTTCATGTTCGTGCTCCGATGACCAGAATTGGCCAATTTGCCTAGCTGGCACGCCGAAAACTCTGGTTCGATTTAAAGAAATAAAATTAACCGTAACATTATATTAAATGACGCCGTTTGTTCCAAATCTGTGGTTAAGTTCTCACACAGTCATACTTCCATTTCCCAAATTAAACAATAAATAAGATGTGTAATTTCTAGTTTCTATTTCTATGGAACTGCCATTCATTCTATATGTTTAAATTTCAATAATTGTCAACTATAAGACTTCGGAAATAAATTTCTACGGCCAATGATGTCACAGTAGAATCGTATATTCTATTCTTGCAACTTTTTTATACACACCCATACTATATATACATAGTAATGATTTTATATAAGGAAAACTGCAAATTAAATCATGAACTTTGCTCCAATTTGTAATTACAACATGATTTTTGGATCTTTGCAATTAAATACATTAACTTTCAATTTTTTACAATTACCACATGAGTATTTTTTCCGACGAATGAAAAATCGAGTCAGCACCGAATTATCCGGCGAGGACCTGACGGGCGAGATCGGAGAGGGGTTGCTCGTGGGGGATGTGGGTGCTGACTCGATTTTCCGTTCGCCGGAAAAAACACCCATATTGTAATTGCAAAAAAAATGAAAGTTTGTGTATTTAATTGCAAAGATCCAAAAATCATGTTGTAATGACAAATTTGGGTAAAGTTCATGACTTAATTTACAGTTTTCCCTTTTTATCTATTTATAAACATATGATATTTTTTAATAAAAAAAATGGAGCTGCATATCTGAATGCCGAGTTTCCCACCTCATTAATTGAGGCAAAATGTACTCAAAATATGAGAGATAAATAGAGGTATATACTAAAATTCTCTGACTATAGAAGAAAAGGCAAAGACATTAATTATTGCAATTTAATTAATAAATAAAAAGCAAAAAAATAACCTGAAGCTGCTTGCGTTTCTTATGGTGGTGTTTGTCATGGCCGCTGGAGCAAAAATCCAAAACACCCATTTCTCAATATATTTATTTTCTATCTCTAAATATTTTAGTTAATATATATGCAAATGATCTTCTTCACTAAGCAAGAAGAAGAATGATTGGAAATGGAGATATATAAATATCTAAAAAGTGTTGATTTCTTTTTAAACAGAATGAGTGAATGTGACAATAGTGGGACCCACCTTTTTTTTTTCGTGATTGAATTTGAGAGGTTGTGGTTGTGTTACATTACTTGCATATAATAAAAGCTCACAACAACTCACATTTCTTTTTAACTTTTATTTATTTATTACTTCTTATGTTTTAATTAAATTTCAGGATTATTACTTCGGGACTCGGGCTCACTAATCCAATTAGAGTTTATAATTTTTATTGATATATTTATTTCGCAATGTATTTAAAAAATAATCGGTTTTTTTAATAATAATTTTATTTTTTATAATAAATTAGTGTAAAGTAATAGATTATAGTGAGTCGCTACAATTACGGGACAAAGAATCTGTTTATAATAAGGGCTCCTTTAGGGAGGGGATCAAATAGAAACTCTCTCCATTCTCCATTCTGTTAACTAGGAATCGATCTTGACCGTTAATCTTGATTAATGGATGGTCCAAATTAATTTTCCAAATATGAGATCCTTTCTTACTTACAAGATCATGTTTTACTTGTAGTATGCTTTTTTACGTGTTAAATAATGCTTTCAATATTACGATGCTTTTTAACGTGTAAGATAATGCTTTTTGATTAACATTGTTATGCTGAATCCTAGTTCCTAAAATAGGGAGGGTTTTTAACAGATCCCCACCTTATATCCCGGCTCCTTTATATGTGTCGGTTGAATTTAAAGTATGATAAAATAGATAAATAAGAAATTATAATACCCCTTACAATTGAATAGAGGTAAAAAAACATATTGGATCCAACTCAGAAGCATTTATTGGGTTTTCGTGAAACATAATCTCTAAGGGCCCAAATTTGGAATAAATGGGCCTATTTAGTTAAAGGAGGAAATTCTACTACAAAAGTCTATTTTTGTCCAATAACTCATCCTACCATATTGTCGTTCATAATAAAATCCTCAAATTTTATTGTTATATTTATCTCAAACTATATTGGAGGCTGGTTACATGACTTACATTTAAGAGTATTTGTTTAATGATATGGATTTGGGCCCAAATGAGACACATTTATTGGGTTATGGTAGAAAACTCTACAGTTCAATAAATAGGAAAACATATATGATTCCAGTGTATTTTTTATTGAAGCATAGCTCAAACAGGGTTATTGTGTTGCACAACATCAATTAATTATCCACGTAGCACCAATAACATAAAAAACGTAGCATTACCAAAATTAATATCAACCATCGATCTACTATAAACAAAGATCCAAATTCATTTCAATCTAAAAACAAAAATTAATATGATTAGCATACAACATGATAAAATCACTATAGCGGCACCGCATAGACGCTCTCCCAACACAAACCTCGTCGGCCCATGACCCGTTTCACAGTCTTTTCGTTGTTTGCGTCGTTGTTGTTGTTGCTGCTACAACAAAAGATAGACCATACTCAGATACGGGCACAATTCTGATAAGTACATTATAATAATAATAATAATAATAAATAAATAAATAAATAAATAAACTAAAGTGAAATTTTGAGAACCTAACCTGGTGGTGCAGCTTTGATGGGAAAAACCAATCTCTACTCCTTTAGAGTCACACCCTAACCCTAATTTGATAGGTGGATTAACATTGATTTGTAGTGATTGTTGACCAGTTTTACATATCACTTTTGAGTCCTCTCTATCTATATAATTATATACATTTATCACTATTTTTTTCTTCAACCATTGAATATTAATTTCGACAAAACAAGCAGAAAAACAAACACACAAGACAGACGCAAAAGAAATAACACAAGAATTTTTCACAATTGTAAGAATATGAAACACAGCGTAAAACAACTATTTAAAATAAAAATCATACATAAATAATAATAATAAAAAATAATAGCCTAGACGCTAGAATATAGCATTCGAAAATTGTGATTGCATTGGAATTTGAGTTTCTAAAATTGGCTCTGAAGCTTGAATTTGAATTAAGTGGTTTGAGATCCAAATATCAGTCCCAATTGGGCTACTAAACACATTTGGTGGGCTTGGGCTTATTTTTATGGGCCGACGATTATATATGGGCTCACATTAATGATTTTTCATAAAAATATAAAAAAATGCAAAAAGAAAATATTTGGTGATTTTTTTTTTGCAATGTAGATGGGTGGCCGTGGATCAATCTAAATTGAAAAAAAAAAAAAAAAACATCATTCACTTCACTGAAATTTTTCCAAAAATAATTGGTACAATAAAATTCATTTAGATATAATTTATACAGGAAACTTTCTAAGAAATTATTATAAGTAACCAACGTAACGAATTCTTTTCCCTTGGTCGATGAAAAACTATGTGCACCACCATGGGGTGTTTGTTTAATCTTGATGGTACAAAAATATTGCATAATTTGTTAAATTGAACAATGTTAAACTTGTCAATCATATCATTTTTCACACACTTAATCCATCCACTTTAGTATTAATTTAAAGTATTAAATTAAATAAATAGCAACACAAAAGACAGGTGGGATGTGCCTCCCTTAAATCAGGACACGTGGCGGGAAAATAAAAAATACATAGTCAAGTTTGGTGAGATAAAATAGATATGAAATTAAGAAATAAAATAGCAAAAGGAGGAGACATATCATATAACACAATAGCGGCTAATTGATAAAATAAGCGATTGAATATTTTAATATTTATTATTAATATATTTATAATTTTATCTTTCTACTAATGGACTCTTGATTATTGTAAATGGATGGTCTATATTTATCTTCGATTGCGCTGAGCTAGCGTTTAATTTGTTGTGCTACGTTTTATTGATGCATGAATACTATTATTACACCACGATGACGTAACATTGGATGTATATAGTTGGTACTGCACTAAAGTCCGATTGCGCTGAGCTAGCGTTTAATTTGTTGTGCTACGTTTTATTGATGCACGAAAACTATTATTACACCACGATGACGTAACATCGGATGTATATAGTTGGTATAAAGTGACGCAACTTTATACATTCAATAAAATTATCCTTATTTTTACAAAATAAAATATATTTCTACTATAACTCACTCTCCTAGTTTGTACTATTTTTATCTATCTAGATAGTGAGGCAGATGCAGAAATAAAGGGAATTAAAATCACATGGATTGCAACAAAATCCACCAACCATAACACTATCACTAGCTGCCCACCACATGTTGCTCCATGCCTCACCTTGTGTGTGTTTTCCTCTTTTCCAACTATTTGTAATTTAGTGTCCATATATATAAAATATTAAAAATTGACTTCGTTTTTTTCTTGGTCAATAATCAATATATACACGTACATATTAATCCTCTTTTTGTGTGCTAGTTATTTAAATCCAATTATGTGAGATTCTTGTAAGAAGACATAGATTATAGAGTGGAGAATGACTAAATCCAATATGGTCTCACAATTTTAATTAAAAGAATTATAGTAAATGGATTCATACCAAATGGCTATGACCTTTTTGGCAAAGTGAAAAAGGGATGAAATGAGTGAGTGTTGAATAATTTTGTCAAAATGTTCATTTCGAACGGATTAGGATCGAAAAATGTTAGTCCGAAAATATTACAGACTGATCAGTCTGCACCGAATAGCTCGATAATATGATAAAACCTACAAGAAATTCAACGGACTAGCTCGATTGACATCCCTACATAAATTAGGGCATATTTAGAAGAAAATAAAGGTTTCAATGTACCAAATGGCTATGACATTTTTTCTCTAAGTGCATTTCACAGAGGTGTTTCTTTTTTAAACGAAGGCCTAATAATTTAGGTAACTCAAATTTATGAAAAAAAAAAAGTGATAGAAAAACAAAGCCAAATTATTTAGTGGCACACAAAACTACAACTAATAAGGTGACGCATTTGTATACGTTTCCCGCAATACAGAAAAAATCATTGTTTTATTTGAATGTTAAATAGTTTTTTTATACTATAAAAGATTTGTAATTGAAGTTGATCTCTTCTTTCCTTAAATGAAGAAGTGTGTCAGTTGTATATGTGATGTGGAGTGTGACTTAACATGGAAAAAATGACACATTTCAGAAGAAAAGACTTGGGAAATGCAAGTCAATAATCATTAATTTGCACAATAAATTAAATATATTTAATCCATCTTCTCCCCCACATTTAATAATGGAGTAGTACTATTTCTTTTTCACAAGATTATTTATTACGGATAAAGCTTTCTCATATAAAAATCGATATTTTATTTTATTTAAAACGATAGTATTGAAAAATAAGAAGAAGAAAAAATCATTAGTAAAATAATAATAATAATAATTAATACGTTTTAAATACTCCTTAAATAAATAAATTAACCTACAACTACTGCGTTTGTCGTCTATATTAATCGATTGGAGTTTGACTGTGGATATTATTTTGTATATTATAAATATATAGAGCATAGTACTACAATTTTGTTCAAATAATATTTCAAACCTATTACATCAAACCATCTAATTTTTCCCATACCAAACCAATTGTTGCAATAAAAAAGAGTTATAGTTATACCCAAAAATAAGAAATAAAGTCATAATAAAACTACTTGAATTCTTAATTAAATTAGACTTGTGAGCCCATAAGAGTGATATATAAAATACATTGTTAATCTATAATTTGAATTGGGTTTAATCAAAGTTCGATTTTGTGTGAATGGAGGCGTGTTGCGTCTTGTTCGGCCATGTGGAATGCCAAGTATATCACATGAAATTTTATTTTATTTTATTTAATCTAAAAAAATAATAAATGGAAAAATAAAACATTTTCTTTGCTGTTTTGCTGCAAGAATTCCATGATCACCCATTCCCTAAACTTGGAAACAAACATAGGCCGTGACATGATTAATTTTCTGCTTTTCGGTGCCCACCAAAACTATTTCATTTTATTTCTTATTTTCCCATTGTTAGTTAATTTCAATTTTTGTTTTATTTTGATTTTGATTTTGATTTTGAGTTTGTTAAAGTAGAGATGGTGCAGAGGTACTGAAATGTTGGTGATGGGCCTTGTTGAATGTTGACCCACATTTTCAGATCAATGATGATGTAATTTGCTACTACTATATAGTACAAATAACTCATTAATAAAGTGTGCAATAATACACATCCTAAATTATTTTCAATAATAATAATAATAATAATAATAATATTAATATACTGCAGTTCGAACCTTAGACTCTTCACTTATAAATCAGAAATTGCACTGTTTGGGTGACAATATTTAGTGAACTCTACTATATTAATAAGTTATACCTGAACCGTTCAAGTTTTATAGCAGTTTTTACAGATAAAATTTATGTACATTCAGATATACAATACACCGGCCCACTCAAACTAATAAGGACCCATCATTCTTCAACTGAAATTTATTAGTCCTTGTTTGTGATTTATTAATCCTATTTAGAACTTAATTATTTGGATGTGAATATACGTACTGTGTGTATCCGGATCACTCAGCATGCCTCACTTTTATTTACACATTAGTTATTTTACATATATACTAATAAATACTCTGTTGACAATCGCAGATCATACACATACCCGACTTCTAAAATGAATTTTATACACCACGAGAAGAAAAAAACCGAATTTGATCTTCTACGCACGCATTTCTAGTAGTCAAATACATTGTATATATCTTAGTAATTAGGATTAGGGCTCGAAACAAAGTACCAAACGTGGGGTCTCACTTGTACAAGGAAGGGTGCAATAATCAATATAGGTCACATATGTCACATATATGGAACTATATATATAAAAACATTGATAACACAAATAAGTGTTACTCGAAACGCAACAATAGTGAATGGGCTCTTAAAATACCACAATAATGGAACTCAAATCTAAAGACGAAAGTACTTATAAATTTCTTACATATCTATATATAAGAAAATGGATAGTGACGAGACATGAAAAGGACTCATACATCAACATAGTATCAATGCCCAACTTCTTTATTCACAATAATTAAATAAATGTGTGTGTATATATGATAAATCACTGCAACACAATCACGATCGAGAAGTTTCCTCGATTCTTCGCAGATTTACAAAATTATCATGTGAAATATGAGTCCTATTTAGTTGTTAGGAAAATATGCTTTTCAAATATCCCAAATTTCGAATTAATTGCCTTTTTCCTTAGTTGGGATTAGACAAGTAACTAAATCGTGTAGCCCATTTTGAATTCCATTATGAAATGAGGAAAATGTTTTTGGAGTTTACATTGACCTTTTAGAGCTAATTAACTAGTCGATTTTCCTACTTATTTTATAATTAGGCCTTTTCGAGTTTTACGGGTCTTGTTCAGGTGGCAAAGCTAAGGCATCAAAGGTTAATCTGATGATCGATTCTCACATACATATACGTTGTCGTTACACTATATCATAAGTAGTATATTTTCCTACTTATTTTGTTAGGCCATTTCGAGTTTTACGGGTCTTGCCCAAATGGCAAAGTTAAGACACCAATGATTAATCCGATCGAATGTTCTCACATATGTATACATTGTTTTTACACTCTATGATATTATTAATATTCATTGTATTTAAATGACTTAGATAAAATAGCTTATAATATGTAAATTGTGGTACATATTTCGTAACGGGCGATGCCTCCAATCTATTCTATGACTCTATATAAAATAGATTCGATGTCCTTTCTTTCAAGTGACTTTTTTAACTAACATTTTTATTTTCTTGTCTATTGCGATTTATTGTCCTACTTGATATCATGATGCAACTTGCAAGAATTAAATGTGTATGTACGTTAAAACGTGTAGGAAAAAAGATATTAATGTTTTTTTTTAGGAAAAATATATTAATGGTATGTAACGAAGCAAAATGCGAGGTGTAGTATCAAATTACAATCATAGAGATGTAACCTATATTAAATATACTATGTCGACGTACTAATAAAACCTCGACGAGTATGTGTATAAAAATTGTTTTTTTGTTGTTGTAATATTTAATTATATATCGCATTTGAGAATCCAAAAGTCTATTAGTAAATATCTTCTAGCAAGCTCAATAATTGAGATGTATTACATGCATGGGTTCGAATCCATGGCTGGCGAAACATTTAAATCTATTATATAGAACAACAAATTCCATTAAGACTTTTAATTTAAATAAAATAAAATAGAATAAAAATAAACATCATATTGTGCCTAATTATAACTATATAGAAGTACTATAACTCCATTAAGCAATTTTTAAAAATAAAATAAATCGTATATATTCCGTGTCAGCATCAGTTAATGCAGAATATAGTAACACAATGATGCAAACCAAAACTAAAAAAAGAAAAACATATATATAGTTAGAAACAATTTGTGTTTGTACCTTTAATCACCACAATTCGTCAAAGCACCATTATCACGTGGTAACATGTCAATGGCATACGACATCAAAATTCGTCGTTTTTCTCCGGATTAGTAGCTTAATAATGACGTATTAACAAGATAATGCAAGAAGTAATGGCCACCAAAGGAGAAAAAGGAAAAGACTAATCTCACTAATTCGTCAAAAATTAGTCATAATTAGGGCTGTCAAAATTTGCCGAAAAAACGGTATACCGTACTTACCGTATCGAAAATTACCGTAAAATACCGAATATA
>JAYJMF010351172.1:0-11230 GCA_036873715.1 Salvia sclarea
GCGATTTGCCCACTAAGTACAACATATGTACTTACGCCCTGCATGTTTTGGGATAAATGTGCAGGTTGAGCTGATAATGATGATGGTGGAGTGAGGTGCTGAGCTCAAGTCCATTTGTTGAAGAGGAGTCATAGCCCAGAGTTATATGTCATCATACATATAACTCAACCACCCTTACCGTTGCCATACTCTGAAGTTGTTAGAAGTTGAGATTCTGATGCAGTCGGCATCAATTATGACGACTAGAATTAAGTAAGTCCAATTCTCTTTTTACTCGAAAAGTTATTCATTTAACTCCTTTGATTAATCACTGAAAAGTTATAATCGAACTTTGATTTTGAAAATAGCCTGTGAGCTATCATTGTTAAGGTTAAAGTCGTTCGAGTACTTTGATATTGTTGATGGTGATGAATTTTGATTGACGTTGGAGTTTGAGAACTTTTGGAGTTGATTTATTGATTTTCGGGTACTCATTTTCTAGACGAAATTCTGCCGAAATTTATGCAGAAATTTTCAGGTCCTTTGTTTAATAAAAAAAAAAAATTCCTCTTTTAAACATTATTTATAAATCCTTGATAAATTTTCAAACCATTCGATTTTAATAAAATTTCCTTTCAAACCAGTGCCTTTTCCTTCGGCAGAGGTTATTTGAGTCGAGGTTAAGCTAAGTTAGTTGAGTCACGGACCGATTACTTAGTTAATTAGTTAACTAGGGTGTTAATTAGTTAATTAAGTGGTCGGGTCGTGACACCTGATCACCTGGAGAAACTCTCATCTCTGCTGTCACTCCGGTGAACCTGATCACCGCAGAGATTCCCCAGACAACTCTCCCTCTCTCTCGCCCATATCTACCGTCACCCGGTGAACCTGATCACCCGGAGAGATTCCCATCTTTGTCGTCACCCCGGTGAACCGGATCACCCGGAGAGACTCCGTCGTCATTCCGATGAGTCTCCCTACGGAACTCAACCATTGACCGGATCAATACGATCAACCCGTTCAACCATACTTCTCCATCCCTCTTTACTATTACCAGTTATTTACAATTATTATAATTCTTTTCGCATTGCTTTACTCGATTATTCACTAACTTGAGCGTCGGATGCCCTTCCATCGACACCCCCACCGGTGCTCCAAGGAGGGCTCTAACGCTATTCATTGGTCTCAGGTTGCTAGTGCCCGTCGTACAGGACGAACTTGTCGTCCTCTCCGTAGTTGTTGGATCTTTTCCAAACAAGCTACAACATCTTTTATATGATTGAGATATATTTTTTGTTTATGCAACTATATTTTTGTCTTTTGTAGGCTTGTATGGTGTGGCATTAGAAAGTTCGAGTTCGATGAATTAAAGAAGCTTTCAATTTGAAGAATATGAACTTAAAAGTTGGAACTTCAATTTGGTGTTTTAACTTTTAAGAATATTGTAGTATTTTTATGAATTGTTGGTACTTGGTAATATTTTTTGAACTTTGAACTTATGAAGATTGTTGGGATGAGTTATTTAGTACTTGAATATTTGAAGACTTGAAGTATTGAGTATTGTTGGAGTTTATTTAGTATTTGAATATTAAAATATGTTATTGACTTGTTGGAGTATTTTTATTTCTATTTAGTGTTGTTGGAGTTTTACATGAAAGAATTATATTTTTTAAGTATAGCAAAAAAATAATAAAAAAAAAAAAGTATTGCAAAAAATTCGAATTTATCCAAAATTATTTTGGTTTGGTTCGACGATAATTTTCTAAGATTTCGGATATTTATTTAAGACACATTTTTCACCATACCCGTCCAAATATCCGAATACTACTCACCCCTAATTGATACTATACTTAGATTTTTAGATCTTAATGTAGCAGGTTTTATCATGACAACATTATTAGTTTAATACGCATGTATCGATATAAGCAGGGCGGAGCCAGGATTTTACAAATGATCGAGCAAAGTTATATTTTTGCATTTAGAAACAAGTTTGCCCCGAAAACTACATATTTACATACAAAGTATGAGAAATATACAAAATATACTATCAATATTATAGCATTATAAAAATAATTTGGCCGGGCGGTCGCCGAGACACGCCCGACCCTCCCTCCGCCCTAGACATACGTAAATGTGTGTGTGTGTGTGTGTGTATATATACTATATATATATATATATATATAATGATTTACTTAAGTTTAAGGGCAAATATCAAATTAAATCCTAAACTATGTGGTTTGTACAAAAATATTTCGAACTTTCAATAATATCAATAAAAGACCTAAATTATTTATATTGTACCAAAAATATCATTATTAACATTTTTAATTTATAAAAATCTGACTAGGATTGCCACATAGCAAAAATGATTATTAAAGCAAAATTGTTAAAGAGGATAATGAATTAAATTCTAAAAATTATTTAGTTTGTTTCAAAAATATTTCCAATTTTCTATTAATAAAAGACACAATATATTGAGATTTTTTCGAAAAGGAGCACTTTATTATTTTTATTCAATTAGGTTTAGGTATTGTAATTTTTGTGTGTATGTTTATAGAAACCAACAATCACTACATCTGCTACAAGAACATAATAAGATATTTGGTTTTAAAAATATTCATTCTACTATTAGATTATCCTCAAAATGACATGTATTGATATTTGTTCCATTCTATACACTTTGTACAATTCATATATGATAATTTGATTTTTACATGAAACAAATCTCTCAGTCCTCACATATTTGTAACAAGTGCAACATCCTATATTTCCAAAATTATGCATATAATATAAATTACTAAGGCAATTCTTATTTCCAATCAACAATTACAAATAAATATATATTTATAAGAGATGGTTCATAAAGGAAATGAAAATTGGTAGGAAATATGAATGAATTTGGGCATTTGATTATGGTATATCAATGATTAAGATTTAATTTCAGTTGTGCTACGAATTTGTATTGCGTAAGCGGATCAGTGTGTAGCACTATAATCCTTATTGTGTTATGTTGCAATAGAAGATGTGTTTTAGTAACATACCGTGCTACGAATGGATCAAATATGTGCTACAATAACATATACAACATAATAATTATGATTGTGCTACACACATATGAAAGATATGCTCCTATTTACTCATATATTATTAAGTTTTATACTTCGATTTTTCCCCCCCAAATATTCCAATCTTTGGAAAATATAAAAAATATTTGCATTTAATATATTACATCATCGGATCAAGTCTATTGTGTGAACAACGTAATGTATGATATATTACACCTTGATGGCCTATGTATTTTTCTTAAGAAAAAAAGACATTCATAACTTACGAAAAATGGAAATGGTCCTGAGCAACAAGTTGCGGGATTATTACAGGAAAAGGGTCATCGATCCCAAAAGCAAAAGTCGGATTGCGCGCTAGACGAGCAATTTCGTTAGCAAGAAAGACCGACTGACCCAACAAAAGGAGATATGATTGAAAAATTTAGCAGGGAAAAAGATGTCAACAACTAGCGATACAACAAACAATCTTAGATATAATGTTCATTTGAAGAAGGTGGGCAAGAGAGATATTGTCCACTTCAACAACCGGAGCTCGGATTCCCATTCTTTTAGCAAGAACAATACGATTTCGACATGATGGAATGGAATTTGAGAAAATATTGATGATAGTCCATGTGTGATCACAAAGAACAACCCTAATCCAATAGGCTCCATCTGGCTCCAAAGAGGCATCAGAATTAACTTTGATCCAATAAAACCACCCAGGTGCTTCATGGTCAAGTGGGGCAATGATTTTGGCTGAAGTGTATTCCTTACTTTTCAAGCTGCCCATAGAAGAGTTCCAAATAACTCATGAGAAATCGAGTCTTGTTGTTCAATGGTGTGCATGATCCAATCTTAGAGAGGAACAATAGGGTTATGGCAGGAAAATTGGAGGCGAAGAAAGCATGCCCGTCAAAAAACATTACTCCATTTACAATCTCTAAAACAATGTTCCATGTTTTCTGATGCCAAGCCATACCGATTCGGTGCTAACTGCCAAACTAATATTCTGTGGCCTAGGTATTATATTATTCACCCCAAAGGAATATTATTTTCATTATATTTTTGGATTGAAATAGGACTTATGGCTCTAGCGTGACATGCAACTTTTGTGGGGCAAGAGACCTACTACAATCGTGGATTTGAGAATTATTTTGAAAAATAGACTAGATATTCGAAATTACGTGAAATACGGACAAGGAAAAATATAATTAACTAATTATTAAGCACAAAATGTAATTAAATGGTTTTTTATGCACACCACGCTTTTATTTGTATATATATATATAGCAGCGCGGCCTCTTTCCCTAAAACCCTTAGGCCGAAATTTAGTTTTGCCCCATTCTTAAAACCCTAGCGCTTGCGGCGGAGCACTCTCCACTTCTTTAAAACCCTAAGGCGCGGCGGTGGAGTTTGGGTCTTCCACTGCGACGGAGTTTTGCTGTAGGGAAACCAAACATGTTGCTTCTATTTGAAACGCCCG
Organism: Salvia sclarea; assembly: GCA_036873715.1. Taxonomy (NCBI): domain Eukaryota; kingdom Viridiplantae; phylum Streptophyta; class Magnoliopsida; order Lamiales; family Lamiaceae; genus Salvia; species Salvia sclarea. The sequence continues at coordinate 4,510 of JAYJMF010351172.1, forward strand.
CCGGCTTTGCGCTTTTCAAGGTCCTCGATGAAGGAAATCTTTCCAAAGTCGAGGTATTTTCGTCGGAGACTCTGTTTCTTTTCGTTTCGTTTCCATTATTTTTTCATGTGTGAGACTTCTTTTTTCTAATTTTTTCTTTTTCATTTTGCTGTTGTTGCAGGATTTGGGGAAGGAATTCGCCTCCCCTGACTCTGCTAGACAGGTAATGATTCTGGAATACTGCTTTTTTATATGTTTGCTGATTTTTATCGGTATGAGTATGTATTGGGGATTTCGTAGCATTCTACACCGTGAAATGGATTACACTTAACTAGAGCATGAAGACTAAGTAATGCTGGTTTAGCTTTTCTTTAGGGAGTATTGATTTTCTGTGACATGCAATCTATTATATGTTCAGTTTATTCGGAGCTTTTGATTGTCCAACAAATGTTAAATATGATTTTATGAAGAATTAGATGAAAACATTCCTTGTTTATGCTTTGCTTGTGAATACCTTAGTTGAATGCTTGGCTCCTTCCTCAGTTCGTATGGTATTATTATATAAGAAATCTGAATTTAATATAGAACTGATTGCTTCTGAATACTGGTTAGCTGAATTCCTGGTTCCTTCCTCATAGCTCTGATGGGTATTATTATGTAAAAATGATAGATTTAATAAACAGTTGATTTTATGCCAACTGCAGGTTGTCAAGCTGAAAGCATTCTCAAAATTTGAGAATACTGCAGAGGCGTTGTCTGCTGCTACCTTACTGATAGATAGTAAACCCAGCAAGGGTCTTAGGAAATTCCTGCGCAGTCATTGTGATGGTGACATTTTGGCCGTAGCTGATTCTAAACTCGGGAACACAATCAAAGAGAAGCTTGTAAGTCAGCAGATTTTTATTATTTGGTTATTCCATTTTTCATATTGTTTGCATTTGTTGATTATTTTATCTTGTGCAGCAAATTGAATGTGTCCACAACAATTCGGTTATGGAACTAATGAGAGGTGTCAGAAGTCAATTGAATGAACTGATATCGGGTTTAGCAGCACAAGATATGGCTCCCATGAGCCTTGGTTTATCTCACAGCCTATCTAGATACAAGTTAAAATTCAGTCCTGATAAGGTGAGCTGAGATGTAACCTGTTTTTTAATAGATTCCTTCTGATTCTTTCATGGAATATCTTACTTTTTTCTTGTTTGTTAACTTAAAAACTTTCTTAGATAAATTCATTAATTTTAATAGGTGATCAAAGAACCTATCTATTAAGATTTGGGCACCAAAAAATGTTCGACATAAGTCGTCTTCTAAGAACTGGGGTAAACTATGCATTAGTGATTGATGTGTAACTTTTGTTGTTTTATTATGCATTCCAGTAATATATTGTGGTTGTGAAAAGTTAATAAATTATCACATTCAAACGTTAAAATGTGATAGAATGAGGAATTGCTTTTATGCTTGGTATATGTAAAAGCATTGTACCATAGTAATGCAAGTTGAAGTGTCACCTTTAAATGAATTCTGATGATAATTGATTTTTGTTCGATTTTCAAGCTAGAAATTTTATTCATGTTTTCACTTTTTTTTTTAAATAACTGATGATTGCAGTTGACTGCTATTCTAGGTTGATACAATGATTATTCAAGCTATTAGCTTGTTGGATGACCTTGACAAAGAGTTGAATACATATGCAATGAGGGTCAGGGAGTGGTATGGATGGCATTTTCCTGAACTTGCAAAGATCGTGCAAGACAACATCCTTTATGCAAAGTCTGTGAAATTGATGGGTTACCGCTCCAATGCTGCCAAGCTTGATTTCTCCGAGGTAGTCCTTTAGTGCTGTTCTTGTTTGCCCACCCATTTTAAGTATAAATAATGTGAATTAAGGAATAAAGACCTGTAAATTATGATTTAAACGTTGCAGTAAACAACTGATTGCTTGAAGCTTCATTCATTACATTTTGACATTCACATATTTAAAGTTGGGCCCTTTTGGTCCATTGCCTGTACTTAGCCCTGATGCTATTACATTTGAAAAATATTTTTCCTGTAAATTTATTCTAGTTTTGTTGTTTGGTGGGGTTTCAAATTCTTGCAAAATTGTTTCAAATATTGTAGATTCTTCCAGAGGAGGTTGAGGCTGAACTGAAGGAGGCAGCCGTGATCTCCATGGGAACTGAAGTTAGTGATCTGGATCTGGAGAACATAAAGGATCTTTGCAACCAAGTTCTCTCTCTCTCTGATTACAGAGCTCAACTATACGACTACCTTAAAAGCAGGATGAACACTATTGCTCCGAATCTGACTGCACTTGTTGGTGAACTTGTTGGTGCTCGCTTGATTGCCCATGGAGGCAGCTTGTTGAATCTGGCCAAGCAACCTGGAAGTACAGTGCAGATACTCGGTGCGGAGAAGGCTCTCTTCAGAGCATTGAAGACTAAGCATGCAACTCCAAAGTACGGACTTATCTACCATGCTTCTCTGATCGGTCAAGCTGCCCCTAAGCACAAGGGTAAGATTTCCCGGTCTCTTGCTGCCAAAGCTGCTCTGGCTATCCGTTGTGATGCTCTTGGAGATGGCGAAGATAATTCAATGGGTTTGGAGAATAGAATCAAGGTATTTCTATCGCTTCTTAGTATGGCAAGAAGATACTTGTTTTGTACATTTCTTTGTTTATAACTCGCTTGCTACTTTTTATAGCTTGAAAACCGATTGAGGAGCTTAGAAGGAAAAGAACTAAGCCGGTCTGCTGGCTCCGTTAAAGGAAAACCAAAGATCGAGTTTTATGACAAGGACAAGAAGAAAGGATCGGGAGGGATGATCACTCCAGCCAAGGTCTGAAACATATTCCAATAATACGATGCTTCCCTGATGTTTTTAGATATTGTTTTCTAAAAGTTTGTCTTATTTTGCAGACTTACAATCCAGCTGCCGATTCAATTCTTGCACTTACGGAATCACTGTCCAAGGACGATAAAGAAGAAGCAGAACCGGAAGTTGTTGAAGAGGAGCAGAAGAAAAAGAAAAAGAAGAAGAGGACTCAACCCGAGGATGCAACACCAGCAGTTGAAGAGGCAGAAGTTGAAGCCGAACCAGCCAAGAAGGAGAAAAAGAAGAAGAGAAAGCATACTGAAGAAGCAGACGAAGAAGTTGAGCCTGATTCCAGTGAGAAGAAGAAGAAAAAGAAGAGGAAACACGCCGAAACTGAGGATGGCGGCGACGATACTTCTGCAAAGAAGAAAGATAAAAAGAAGAAGAAGAAAAGTGAAGACTGAGGCATGCACGAGCAACAGGTCTACATTTTTGTTCCTTGGTCTAGATTTTGTGTTGTGCATGTAATTAGGCCTCTTTCTTCGTCAGATGTTTTTAAGTCAACTATTGTGACTGTATTACTTAGTATGCCTTGGATAATTAAGCTTTGAAATGTGACTTTCTATTTTATTTTTATTTATGTTGGTGAATCTCAAATTTACATATTTAAGAGTATCTTATCGATGCCTTATTAATGCTTTGTCGATTTATTATTATGAAATGTACTCTTTTGATAATATCTACTCCCTCCGTCCCATTCTTTTTGTCCCGCTTTCTTTATTGGGCCGTCTCATTCTTCTTGTCCCATTTTCTTTTTTGGCAAAAATTTACACACAAAAAGCATGTGGATCTCATATGTACTATACTCTCTCACACTCATCAACTCCATTTTCTTAATCTCCCAAAGAAAGGGGACAAGAAGAATGAGACAGAGGGAGTATCTACGTAATTTGTTTGTCCTCGATTATGAAACTATATTGTTCTAATACTGTTCCACTATTTAATTACTACTACTTTTTGTAATGATTAATGAAGGAAACAGTATATTATTTTTGAAAGAAGAACAATACTACTATTTAGTTGCGTTCTTGATTCTCCCCCCCTCCGGCCTTCACCCTTGACTATATTCAATTATTCGTTATTATATCTTATGGTATTTATCTTTCTTTTACTCATTCCTTGATTCTATCATCTCCTCTCTGATAGTAATATTTTTTGTCCGTTGATAATGATGTTTTACTTTCAGATATATAGTGCGAGGGCAAATAGGGTATGATCGTTCCTTGGAAAACAGATATGCATTTGACTTCCACAGCTACGAGCATGGGAAAGAAGAAAGAAACATTATTCAGTTTTTTTTTTTTTTGTATGGCTGCTTGTTTGATTTTAAATCTCACGTAAATTGAATTCGAATTGTGGAACTTCATCGTTTAGTTTTGTGGGTTTGGAGGAACTTGGTTTTAATTCAATTAGGTCAGTAGTATGAATATGTTTCATACGAATCATATCCACGAATTCTTTTAGGGGGAAAGATCATAGTTATTTTATTCCATATTATGATAAACAATTAGGAATGACAATGGGTCGGGTACCCACCCATTAAGCGTTTTCCAAACCCATACCCATCTAAAATTTTCAAACTCATACCCGTCCCAAACCCGTCTCGGGTAGTAACTTTATTCCCAAACCCGACCCGAACCCACTGGGTAATACCTGCTAATTACCCACCCAAACCCGTGTAGATTTCAATAAATAAATAAATATGAACTATCATATTAATATTTCATTCAATCAATCAATTAAAAAAATCTTAATAGTACGAATTAAATATGATACTAATAAGAGAAAGTAATGGTCAATTAGAAACTAAATTTCAAGCATAAAAAACTATTCCAATGATATTTATATCAAAAGAAATATTATAAAAAATTCAAAAATAATTTGTGAGCATAAACAAATTCAATATAACAAACAAAACAACCATAAAAAACATATACTAAATGTTACCAAAAACTTTTAATTCAAACAAAATAGTTGGAAGAATTGAAACTCACCAAGTAATTGAGAATATTAAGATGATGAAAACTTGTGAGCATGTGCCATTTTTGCAGGAAATGAAGAGTTGACGGGAAAAAGAGAATTAACGACGGTAATCGAAGAAGATGAAATATTTAACAATATTAGGAATAAATTAATTAAATAGCCTGAGAAAAGGTAAAAAGTCTATGATTAAATTTGGATTGGCAGTAGTTAATGGGCCATAACATGGAGTATTATATTTTATGAAATTATAAAACCTATATTATACATAAACGGGTTTGGGTAGTGGGTACCCACAGCTAGTTTTCCAAACCCGACCCAAACCCGTCACGGGTATTAGTCTTCAAACCCATACCCGCCCCAAACTTATTTCGTATTTATTCAAACCCGACCCATCAAAGTTTGGTAATTGCAGGTTCCCTCGAAAACCCGACCCGTTGCTATCCCTATGAACAATATATTTATTAAAGCATGGACAGGAAATTCGATTTTCAAGTGTAGAAAAAATAGTAAAATTAGCTGAAAAGAGCGTTAACTGTATACCAATTATTGATATTGTATTCTATTAAGTGTGTTAGATGTTGATGTTTTATTATGGTGGTTGTATTTACCAACTACCAGTGTATCTATGTATATAATATTCACATCGATTATGTAAAATGTGTTTGATACCATATTTGTTCTTTTAAATGTTCTCAATTTTAGGGACATCTGATGTGGTGCTCTGTTTGTAAGACGTATGACTGTATGAGGTTTATGGTTCAAATTTTATCGATCCTTTTCTCCCAATTAGAGAAACGTTATTGTGTGTTTAATACCATCACATCCTTTTGAGAAAATAGGTGATTTTAATCATTTTGCTATAAAGAAGATAAAATATAATCCATAAAATAAAAAAGATAAAAATAAATCATTTCATTTCAAGAAAGATAAAATTTAACTCATCAAATTTAAAAAGATAAAAACAAATCATATTGGATATTTAATTAATTATATTTAATTCCTTTCTAGATTAACTTGTGATTTGCTGAGATTTATTTTTCTTTTCTTAAACTGTTTTTAGTTTTTGATTTATCTGTTTTAATGGACGCTTATCTCTTAATATTAAATAATATCAAAGAAGAGAATTCACGAAAATTGATAATAGTTTTGCTCCACGAATCACAACAATTTCAATTCACGTAAAAGATCAAATTTCACGAGTTTAGCTACATTAAATACCAATTCACGTAAAGATAATATTTCACGAAAAATAAGAGAATTCACGAAAATTGAAAATAATATTGCTCCATGAATCCAATCAATCTCAGTTCATGTAATAGATGAAATTTCACGAACTTAGCTATCTCAAATACCAATTCACGTAAAGACAATAAATCACGAAAAAGAATAGAATTCACGAAAGTTGGATTATATTATTAATCGAAAGTTAAAAGTCGGCCTTTCAGTGATGTACATCAAAGACTATTCAACAATTTGATAGTTGAAGGAAGAAGCAAAAATTTTAAAACAAATCTCACGATTAAAAATAAAAATAAAATCGGCTCTTCATTTCCGATTGTTAGGGGATGCACCAAATCCTCTAATAAATCTAAAATAATAATAATAATAATAGTAATTAAGAAAGAGGTAATAAGGTAAGGAAAATTAATTTTTATCTTTTTTATATAGATGGTTAAATTTTATCTTCTTTATAACAATATTACCGTTTTATCTTCTTTATAACAATAATAGTATAAAATATTGCCGTGAACAATTTTCCTTTTTTTGTAATTAATTTCATTGAATATTGTTATCATCAATGCGTATTTCACGGCAATATTTTATAAGTTTTAAAACGGTACAAATCTTTCCAATTTAAAGACTACAACTTAATCTTCACATCAAG
>JAYJMF010351193.1:0-11224 GCA_036873715.1 Salvia sclarea
GTAGGTAATGGGCCACAATATAGAGTATTATATTTATATATATTTTATGAAATTATAAAATCTATATTATATATAAATGGGTTCGGGTAGCGGGTACCCACGGCTAATTTCCCAAACCCGACCCAAACCCGTCACGGGTATTAGTCTTCAAATCCATACCCGTCCCAAACCCATTTCGTAGTTACCCAAACCCGACCCATCAGGGTTTGGTAAATGCGGGTACCCTAAAAACCCGACCCGTTGCCATCCCTAGTTATGAGGCATAAATTACAAAAAGCAACAGTTCAATATTATAATAATTAAGATATTATTAATCATTTGATGGATAAAAAATAAAACTAAAAATAATAGATATACTTTTGACGGGAAAACTTTTTGATGAAATGATTTCATTTTTATATAGATATAGATTTACAACCCTGATAGTTTGTGTAGTAGTAATATTTTTAACTAGGAAAGTTTCAATTTTACCGTTCACTCCTCCCAGTAGATAAGGAGACTCTAAATTAATTTTTTAACATACTTCTTGCAATGGAAGTCCGTTTTATAACCTGGACACTTGAACTATTTTTGAAAACCTTTTTGCTTGAGATTATTGGTTAAATTATGTTAAATATAGCATAAGAGCCGAACCTTAGTATCGTCATCATCAAAACAACACTAACGACATTATATTATTTGTCAATGATTATAGAAAGGGATTTTATTTATTCAAAAATGTGACGGTGGCATTGGCTTCTTGTTAGGTCCCAACCAACAACCCATGTAATCACTATAAATTAGTACGAGAAAAAAGGGGTAGGCAATAGATGACACAATAACATATGAGAAAAATAATATAATAATCATTGTCCTATAGAGAAAATAAAATTTAATTATCTAAATAAAAAAGATAAAAATTGACTCCCCTTATCTAATTACCTCTTTCCTAATTATTTTTATTAGTATCTTTTAGTTTTTAGTAAGATTTGAAATTGATATGCATTCCTTGAAAATTGGTTGTGATAGACCGGTAACAATTTATTAATTTTCTTTTAATTGTGAATTTCTTTCAATTTCTTGTTTATTTCATTTTGAAGGGCATATGTTTACGTGAATTGCATTTTTTACGTGAATTGCCTTCTTTTCCGTGAATTGGTAATTAAGGTAGCTAAACTCGTGAAATCTCATCTTTTAAGTGTTAATGGAGATTGTTGGGATTCATAGAACAAAATTATTGTCAATTTTCATGAATTCTCGTCTTTTTCGTAAATTGATGTCTTTACGTGAATTGGAGCTTAAAGTAGCTAAACTCATGAAATCTCATCTTTAACGTTAATGGAGATTGTTGGGATTCATAGAGCAAAATTATTGTTGTATTTTCTGTGAATTGTCGCCTTTACGTGAATTGTCTTCTTTCTCTGTTACTTGTAGTTATAACTTCATGAAATTCTTATTTGTCGTCTTTATGTGAATCGTCTTCCATTCCATGAATTGTCTTCTTTTTTCGTGACTTGTAATTATAAATTTGTGAAATTTATTATTTGTCAATATTTGAGAAGTCATGAATTGACGAGTAATGTATTTGAAAATTCATTAAACAAATATGACTCACCTCTTAATGGAGTTCTGTCTATTAACGCCATTGTATAGCATTTCAATTAACAAAAAAATTACATGAAAAACACACATCAATGACGAAAAATTCCCAAAGCTGAGGATACAGTTTGTTCGTCTAATATTTATTCACTTGGGAAGTGACCTCCTTGATCGCTTAATCTTCGGGTTCAAGTGGCATTGGACTACATCCTTATTGGTTGGCATTATATTTCTTTTTTTTCCTAAGTAGCGTCTGATATGATACACCTTGTATTCCATAGCTTCTTAATTAGGTTATGTGTTGTATTTATGCTCAGGGGTGTCCGAATTTTCCATTTTCCTGTTGTGTAATCTACCCTTCTTTTGGACCCTTTTAATATTAAGAGAAGATAGGCACCCATGAAAATAGCTAATTAAATCAAAAATTAAAAACAAAATAAAAAGTAAAAAAAATAATAACAAATCACAGCAAATCATGAATGAATCTAAAAAGGAATTAAATATAACTAATTAAATATCTAAAATGGTTTTTTTTATTTGATGGGTTAAATTTTATCTTTTATAAAGCAAAATGATTTATTTTTATCTTTTTTATTTAATATATTAAATTTTATTTTTCCTATATCAAAATGGTTAAAATCATTCATTTCCTCATAAATATTAAAAAATGTTGATGAAAGCTCGGAAGGCCAAAGTCTTTATGAAGTCATGGAGTCTGCACAAGTTTGAATATATTTTTTATTTTTATATAGTTTGCATAAAATTATTTCACATCCATTGATCAACACTAATATGAATCCAATCCAACTATTTATGTAAAGTATGCATAAACTGTGACTCTACTATAATATTTTCGGGAATCGAACTAAGAGGAAGGTCATGTATATATTATTTATTCAACAACCGAAATATCCATATCAAATATGACTCGATACGATCACGTTTTGATTGATCCAAATATAGAATTTATTAAAGGGGCCATGGAAGTACTTGAGAGATAGGGCGAGAAGAGGTATTAATGCAAAGAATTGCGTGGTGATAAATCAATGAGTGGGAGTTATAACAAAATTCAATATTGAATGTGGGTCTCAAATATATCAACCATTGAATTTTAAAGCTGGAATACGCGTCATCATTTAATCCTAAGCTTGCTTCAATCACCGACTCATATATTTGGATTTATTTTAAATCCTTCATAATCGCGATTCGTAGATGCTTGTTCATAACTTGATATATTGACGCATTTGAAAGAGCAAGTCACTTGGAAAATAAATTTTCACAGAGAAATAGTCGTTTTTGAATGTTATAGTTAAAAATGGATCCAAAGAACGAACAGCCTAACTTATGTCAACTCAGATTCTGTATTTCAAGATAATATTTTTGTTGTTATAGGTATATATAATATATTTCTAATTTTTCATTGTTTAAATTAGAGGTAACTATCGAATAATTAAAGTATCAATTTACAAGAAAGATCTCGTTGGTACCTATACTAGGCTTTACAATCTTTTGTTATTTGATTATCATATTTTCAACTCCTATTTTTCCGATGTACATATAGGTGCTATTTGTAAGTGGGCCTGAAGTGTCAATAGGTGGGCCCATGACATAGGCCCTTGTTAGAAGTTTTTCGAATTTCACAATTTCATTCACTTTATGCAGAATTTCCCACCAAATTATTATTTACTCATTCGAAATATTTCACAATATATTAAAACGAACCAAAAATGGATAATTCACTGTATAGAACAGAAGGTGTACTTAAACTAAGCTATTTAGAAGAGCTTATTACTTGCTTGCTTGAACTGAATTTTCTAATTTTGTTAGTGCTCTAATAATAATTACTCTTGAGATTCTAAAACTAAACCCCCTTCATTAATTTAGCTTAGTGGTTGTACTTCAAAAAAGAGGCCACGCCTGTTAGGCGCAAGTTAGACACGATTTATATAAATCGTTGTTGGAAGAGTATAAAATTGTTGCTGCAGGCTAGAATGCGCGTGGGGTGCATCGTCTGAGTTCTTCAGCTATCTCCTTCTCTATTTCACCTTTTAATGGCTGATAACATACAAATTCATGACTGAAAGATCATGCATTTAAAATTTAAATCTCATCAACACTTTTTACATCGAATGATTGAATTATAAGCCACAAATAAGATTTAATGCTTTCTAGATAATATTCCATACATATGTAACAATAGTTATAACCTCTACTTAATTATTAAATTAAATCCATTAATATGAGATAGATTAATGGCATAAAATAGAGACCATCATGGGTTTTGGAAGTGGGTTTAATCAAAGATTCCAATGAGTATCATTTGAATCAAAAACTAGGATCATACCATGATGATTACATGATGAAAATTAAATAAACCAAATTAAAGCAACTTGGCATCTTGTCTTCCACCCACCATAAAATTTTAATGAAAATTAAATATTTATCTTGCTATATTTTGTCCCTATCCCATTTTCCATCAAAATCAATTGGTCCCTTTCCCCCTACAATTAGTAAATTTATACATTTGCATTATATCACACCATACACATTCTCACATTCTACTGGAGTGGCCCAACAAATAAGCTAAATTTCTAACTACCCTTTAGTGCCCATGAATTTGTTTCTGATTTTTTGTTTCTTAAAAAACTCTTCAAGTGTTCTCTCGAAAAAAAAATATCCTCTTGAAGTGGTGGTGCGAGGTGCGATTGGTGGTATTATTAATTATTGGAATAGTGTACAGTTTTTAAACAATACACAAAATGGTCTTACAAAGTGGGAATGGGTATAGCTTTTGAACTTAAAATAAAACTAATTAGATAGGTTTGCTATATTAGTTATACATAAGATGCACACAAATCAAAATATTGGTATGCCCTATATATATCAGAAAATATGCTACACTGCTACTGATAACATAAATTATGCATGGATAAAAAATCGAATTTCAGTAATAGCGATTAAAGCAAATAGTGGAATATATACAGTTAAGAAACCGGCCTTAATTTAAAAAAAAAAAAACGATTAGGTTTACAAGGTAGCAACATGTGATCATGAAACTCACATTTTGAGACCCAAAATATGCGCATGAGTTGTTGGAGAGAAGCCAGCTGGCCGGCAGGGCCGTTTCTGTGCTTTCGGGTGCCCTAGGCGAAAGTAGAAAAATCAATCCTTCAAAATTGAAACAAAACTTTAATACCAAAAAGTTATAGAAATGAGTTCAAAATATGAGAGAATTCTTACTTTATCTAAATACAACACGTCTTGCAGTTTTGGAGGCGAAAGTCTCTATCAAGTAATCTAACTGATCAACCATTTTCCTTTCAATCGACAACACGTATTAGTTTAATTGCTATCAAACAAACAACTAAATTTTCAACACAAGCATTGGAGTAACCAAATTAAATATATTAAATAATACTTAAATTAAGCCATAATAAAAATAAAACATTACCTTGAGAAGAAGGCCGTCAATCTGAGCCGAGCACTCTGACTTGCGGGTTGCGGCCATGAGTTTTGTTGAAAGAGGTTTTCCTTAATGTGATTGAAATTAGTGCCGCCAAATCTTGGTTCTTAATTACCCAATTCTTTTTCTTTTATTTGTGTAGTTGTCTAGTTTATATAGACGTTTGATTGAAATGAGCACCACCTAAATGTAATCTTGATTCTTGATTGCCCAAACCTTTTTCTTTTCTTTATATAATTTATATAGATGCTTAGATGGCATATAGGAGCATTAGTAAAAAAAAATATTACATATATATAAAAAGAATAAAAAAAAAATCTCTTGGACTTGGATTAAACATAACACAACCCCACTTTGCTGCCTTCTCTTCCTCCACTCATAAGCCAAATTTTACTAATTTCACATCAACTAAGGGTATAATTCATTTACAAATTAATATTTGGAACCACAATCTCATTTAATAATGTTTGACCACTACGTACTTAATTATCTTCAGTACACTAATTAAGTACGTGGTCGATCGATACATGAAACAGCTGCAGATTCCAAACAAACCACACCTCTTACACGAGAAACAAAGAAATTAAACTACGTACAATATTATTCGAGTATACAGCACAACAAATGGAGCTTAATTAAGTAACTTACATAAACATAAGTGCAAATTAATTAGTTAGTGAGATTAATATGAATAAAAAACATTAGGCCAATTAGGTAGCAAAGTTCATGATCATATATATATATATATAACTAAAAGTACTTCCACGCAGCTTGAATCAAAACTGTCAGCATCATAATCGTGCAAGCAAATTCAGCTCTCTCGATCAAGCACGCCGTTGCTGCAATTAATTACATACATACATACATTAAACTAATTACATTATGTGGATCAGTAAATTAAGCTTATATATATTATTATTCCGATAATAAATAAAATTAATAGAAGGATGCATACCGCGGCTGTTAGAGATAGGAGCAAAAGGATCTATAACGGAAGTATTCGTGGTGAAACCTAGAGTTGAACATTCATTTCCAAAGGCACCTATGTATGTACATGCAACACAATTAGTGTATACTCAATAATTAATTAGAGATTTTGAGAGCGTTAATTGATTACATTGTCGGTAGCATGGGTATGTAGTGGAATTGAACAAATTGAGAAAACCATCTTCACACAAACAGGTGCGTGTGAAGGGAGATGTAATGTTGCATCTTCCTCCGCCACAGTTGGTCGTGTAGCAGGCTAACAAATCAAGCCATAATTAATTAGAAGAAAAACATATGATCGATCGAGTATATGGTGAAAATGGTGATGGTGATTACGATCGGTATATGATATGTTGGTTCGCCCCTGATAATCATAGTCGTCGCGCGGGGGAGGTTGCCCATCAGTGCATGTATAGTTAAGGGTACCTGCAGTTGAATTAATCATCACACCCAAAACCAAGAGTGTTATTTGAAGAGAGAGAGAGCTCACAATTAGGGAAGACGCAAGGCAGGAAGCTGAGAAAAACATCTTCTTCAAGGCGTGCTTGTCGCCAACCAGGCTCACATTCACACCCAAAACCAAGAGTGTTATTTGTTACATGCACGCAGCTTCCCCTCCCACACACTCCCTCTGTTTCGCACGGATCTGCATCTTATTCATTGTTAATCCCACAATTAACTTCACCCCAGAATATCAAAATCACCATTACTAACCAAATATTGGATTTAAATTGTTGGAAGGGGGATCATCTGCACTCCCAAACTCTGAATATTGGATCACAACCATTACTATCATAACTGCAACTCTACCCATGCTTAATTTCAATTAATTTTTTTAGTTGTTCATATCGATCCATTTCATATGCAGAATATGCATATATATGGACTTCTTCTTCTCTCGCCCATTTTTTAAGTCAAACCTTTTCTTTATGTGAGTCGTTGGAAAATCTAATCTTAGGCTATAGTCATAGCTAGGCATGGGTCCCCCAACACTCACACGATGCCACCTCTGTTTTGCTTAATAATTTTTCCAAATCATAACTGCTACAAGGGAAAAGAAACACAACCTTTTTTGGTATTGTTAAAATCTAATTTCAAAAATATAAACTATACATCATCTGTTTCATCAAGTGTTATTTTCGAGCAACACAAATAAGCCACGTTTAAAAGATCAATTTTGTTATGTGTCACATGAATTTTCTCCTCTCTTTTTTGGCTCTTTTCTGTTTTATCGGGACCATTCAACTCAGGGATTTGCAAACTTATAATTTAAAGTCTTGATCATTTTTAAGGTTTACTTTGATTTGTTAGGATATTAAGTTTTAGTTTGATGCTGATCTTCTAAACTTTGAATTCTATATATAATAAAACACAAAAGAAAACCAGTTTAATTTATTTAGTAAACGACCCTCAGCATGTTAAACATGTTAGTATTTGTCAAATGTGCCTATCAAATAGTAAATCGTTTTACTATTTAACTTATTATTATAATTATAATAATTAGGGTCATTAAGCTCATATGTATTAGAAATTCTTATCATATTGTGTTTCTATCATGTCAATTTAGTATTATCATAATATCTAATATATACACGCAACACACAAAATTTGCCAACCATTCTGTGGTTGAATGGGTTTAAACTTAATTTCATTTCTCGTATCAAAATCTTGCCAACTCAATTATTTCATTGACTAAAAACTAGTAGAGTTTGTGATTAGCATTAATCATTATCGTCAATTATATACGACTATAATTAACTATTAGGTCATGGCAACACTGAACTTCATTTCTTAGGAGTTAGCTAGACTAGTTAATTACTTATCGATTTATTTACACTGATATATAAGTTTGATACAAGTAACAAATTTTTTTGTCAGACTCTTTTTTTATAATTACGATAATTTTTTCTTTCGGTTTGTCGGCGATGAGTTAGAGTATAAATTAATGTTATATACTGTTTACTAATATTGAAATACAAACTTTAAAGTGGTATAAGTCATTTTGGATAATAAAATAAGTTATATATCCATTATCATAATCAACCTGTTTTATAGTTATTTTGCATATTTTTAAATAAAAATATAAATGGACCCACAATTAAGAGTGACATGTATTTTTTTTTTTTTAGAAAAGAGTGACATGTATTTTAAAAAAATGTAAAATTCGCATTGGACCTATTGTGGACTGATTTGTGCAAAATAATCCTCAAATATTTTTTTACTATGATTTGCGCATGGTTGCCTACCTATATGGAATGTTGCACGGGTTGTCTTGTCTTGTCGGGACATTGCAAGATTGCATTAAGTGCCTCGCCAAAATGTTGGTTGCATGGTTGTTTCTCCCTTGCTAGGATGTTGTTGGGTTGGATCGACGTGAACATATGCCTCGACGGACGATGCACGGTTTCCCCCTCCCCCAACCAATGTTGCACGACTGCGTCAGCTAGCCGAAACTATGCACGATTGCTTTGCTGTGGCACTATTGCCTCCTTAGAACGCTACACAATTTCTCTAATATATGTTACTTCCCCGTTCTCAAAATAATTGTCATATTATAGACGATATGAGTTTTAATAAAATGGTAAGTTGTATAGTAAGTAGAGTAAGGATCTCATTTAAAGTATAATTGTAATTTGAATAAAATGATTGATAGTGTTGTAAGTAAAATCAGGGTACAACTTAAAGTGTTGTTTAATATGATGAGTTGTGACTTGTATATATGAACCACATTACTACAAGTGTCTCACAAGTGACGTGATAATTTTTTATGAGTAGACCGAAAATAAAATTACGAGAAATTTTTCGTGAACATAAGAAATACTATTTAAAGTTCCTTTTGAAATTACAATTCATGCACCCATGTTCTTGCACTTGAGCTGATTCTAACTTCAACCTATCTAAAGTCTTATTATTATGACAAAATTGAAAATTTACTAGGGTGCGGCGCCTATGGTGCAGGACCAAAGGTTTACCAATTACTAGTAGTAAGCATTTTTGTTTTCTCTTACCCTTTTTATAAGTGAAATAACTAGAGTTCAAATATAATGCTCTCTCCGTCCACGAAGAGTGTTCGACTTTTGCCATTTTGGGTGTCCACAATGAGTGTTCCACTTTCCTTATTTGGCAAAAAGATGGTGGGACCATTTCTCCACTCACACAATATCATTCACTCTTTATTAAATCCACATGGTGGGGTCATTTTTCCACTCACACAATTCCTTTATTTTTTATTAAAACCCGTGTCGTCCACAAAGTGGAACACTCTTTGTGGACGGAGGGAGTAATACATATCCATATAGCATCTCCCCTCACTGTCAAATTCATGTGCCTTTTCTTGTGGTTTGTAGGCGTCGTCCGGTCAACTGCCACCACCATCGTTCTCTTACCCTCTCTAAGTAGTAAGTAGAAGAAGAATTGGTTGATATATGAATAGGGTGTGGTTACCTCGGATACCAGCCTTCCACAGAGTGTTGACATACGGGAAGCCTTCGGAGTCGACATGAAGGGTTCCGACAGAGAGATCTTTGGCCGCTCCGGACAGATTATGCAAATGCCCACCTGCTCTCTGGGCCTCCGGACAGGTTTGCCTGATCTTTCCAAGATGAGCCACACTAATCATGTGGAAACACCATAAATCTATGTAAATACAGTATTCGTAGTGACTATTTACATTGTGCATCGTATATTATATACTGTCCCCAAATTATAGGCAAATTAATATACAATGAGAGACTTATAAATGACAACATATGCTTTTATATACCAAAATATTAATGACGACTATTAATCATGCAAAGATCAATGATCCAAATTAATTAATGTTACCTTATCCTTGTGTGGTTGTTGATCGAGCACAGAAAGACGAGACACATTTTGATAGACCTCAATATCTTGAATCATCATCTTCTTCTTCTTCTTCTCTTCCTCGTTGTCTCGTTCTTTATTCCCGCCAATATTGAATGACAAGAAGACTTGAAGAAGATAGAGACTAAAGATCAATTTAAAGCTTCATTTTAAAGCTTCTAGTATTCTGAGTCAATGGAAGGGCTAACCCGGAACTTCCAAAGAAAACTTCATATATGTATACTACATTTTATTTTATTCTATTTTGAGACATTTCTAAAGCTAAGAAATACTCCGTATACGTTATTTATTTATTTATTTATGCCAAACTTTTCAAAATCAAACACCAACTCTCACAGCCTTATTTTTCAAATCATGGTGCCTCTCCTCTCTTTTGATGAATAGTGAGTTTCAAATTTAAAATAGAGCCAAGAATCCCCTTCAACTTTAGCAGCAATTAGTGCATCTCTGTAGACGCGCCTTCTGCAGTAACCATATTGCTCAATCAGCTTCCTTTATTAGTGAAATAGATTAATGTCATGCTATTAATTAGGAGAGTAATCTAGCAATAATAGAAGTTAGAAATAAAAGGACTAGAAGATACTCTTAACAGAGTCTAATTTGTGAAAAATAAAATATGCCCAGAAAACGGTACATGTTAAGATTACCAATTTACTTAAACCTTTTCAATTACTAATTATTAAAATCAATGTACATTTGCAATCAATTAATATTAGTCTCACCCACTAAAAACAGAGGCTCATGCATTATTAACTAGGTACAAGATATAATATCAAATCACATTATAAAATCCAAATCAATTTGAACACCTAAAAGGTTTGCAAGTGTCATAAACATGTTATAGTCATGCCAAAAATTGATTTAGCTTTCACTGTAAATTTTTTCGAATTCTATATTACGTTTTTTTTTTGGATAATTAATGCATAAATTTTAAAGGCCGCGTCACAGAGGACTCGAATCCGGGACCTTTGGCCCCAATCATTAACCTCCTACCACTAGGCCAACACACACACGTTTTTAATTTTCAATTACCAAGTGCATCATCATCATCATCATTATTTAAAATGTTTTTTTTTTTTAATTTTCATATGTAAAATTGTTTAATTATCTATTTATAATTTTAATTTCAAAGATTTGTGACACGCCTCCAATTCTCTCTACATATGTCACATCAATTTTCCTTATTTATAATTCTTTGAATTTTCCTTATATATAATAATGATGATTATCAAATCTAATTCAATTCCATTATACCTATATACAACTTTCTATAATTATAAATTAAATTTTTATTTGCTAATGAAAAATCTAAATTGCATATTATCATACGAA
>JAYJMF010351224.1:0-29837 GCA_036873715.1 Salvia sclarea
AAAATATAATATAATCTCAATGTCTTAATATTCTTCGGGAATATTAATTCAGTTTGATGCATTCATTATAAACAAAATCATATTTTATAAAAAAAATATGATTGAAATATTATTGTGTTGTTCTTCAGGAACCTCAAATATTTATTTTTAATAATCTTCAAGATTATTAAATATTGCAAATTTTAAAAATCTCCAAATTTAATGAAGAATTTGCGAACTCTCATCCTCGTAGCATTTGATCGAATCAAACAAAGGATTAACTATTTACGGCAAATCCAATAATAATAATGAAAATGAAAATAATGAGAAAAAAATGCAATCTTATTGATTTAAAATAGTACCTTACATCAATCGCACCAAATAATAGTGGAATACGTAGAACTATCCGTGCTTCAATATTAACTCAATTGATAGAGACTCGTGCTGATAACGTGTGATAAACTAGAGAGAATAATATAGAGAGAACAAGTAGAGAGAATAACAATGTATTCAAGAGTATACAAATGTGTGTTACAATGAGGAGTAGAATCATCTATTTAAAGGGAGATACAAAGGTTTAGGGTTAAGGTTTAAACATCACCTATACATGGTAGGTCAATGCATACCATAATCAATAAATATTCTATAACAGGTTGAATTTTATCATGAGACTGATATTCCCTCAAATTAAAGCCAACATAGATACCAAAAATATCTACCCGGGTTAAGGCCTTGATACTTGAAAATATAAGTGTATCATAAAAATTCATATACTAGAATTTTTTCGGATAGGATCCTATTTCCCTAATTCTTCGTGTGCCACCGTGTGTCACTACGAATTTCGATAGTTTTAATAACTTTTTTTGTAAAATAAAAATTTATTTTTACATAATATATCATGACTAATATTTATATTCAAAAAAATAGATTTTTAAAAAACCATATACCGCGATTTTGGAATATTTAGATTTAAAAAGTTCTTATTTTTGTTGATTATTCAATAATCATGGTATATGATTTTTTAAAATATTAGTCATAATATATTATGTAATACTAATAAATTTTTATTTTACAAAAAATGATTATTAAAACTATTGAAATTCATAATGGCACACGGTGACACAAAAAGAATTGGGAACAGAGGATCCCATTCGAAATTTTGCTCTGTCGCATCAACTGAAATTATTCTCAAAAATTAAGAAACGAAAAAGCAAATTAAACACAATTCATATGTGAGTCAATCTCATCTTTCTCAATACGGAGCCCTTAATCTAAACACAGTCAACTGTTTCATAGTCCCCATGTTTTCTTCTTCTTCTTCTTTTTCCATTTTTTTTCTATGACAGAAAGCCTCGCAATTCTTTCAATTAATTTCAACAGAAGCTTCGTTTGGTGGAAACTGCAGCAAAATGAAGTTCATACATTTAACTAATAAGATCATGAATGAACTATACTTGGATAAAAATTCGTATGCTTTTGGACAATTAACCCAAACAAAAGACAACTTCAACTTCAACGAATATGTACTAGCTAGTAAGTATATGTTGCTGGTGTTTGTAGTGAAACCAATTTATTGGTCACATAAATCTAAAATCGATTTTGAAACACGTCCCACTTCGTCCAACTAATGTTTCCATTCATTTTGTCTGGTTACGAACAAGGTGCTTATCTTTTTGTGTGTGCACATATATAAAATCAAAGTGAATGGGTCCAAAACTCCGATTACTATAATATAAGGTCCACATCCAAACAAACGTAACTTGGTAACCACAAAAATTGCACATTCTAGATTCAGCTGTCTGTACATAAAATTCCAAGCCACTTTATTAAAAAAAACAAGAAAAAAAAAGAAAAGGAAAAACTCATCCAAACATAAGAAGATGAGATGATTAGATACTTGCACCCAATATAAATACGCCCATACCAAACCCTCTCCCACACTCCATAAAACTATATCTTTTTCTTTTTTCACGCATTTTAAATTTTCAACTCAACTACCCAATAAAATAGATAATTAAATAATTTATTTTGAAAAATGGGGCATAGTCTGCTGGAGGCGTTGAACGTGCGAGTGGTGGGCTCCGGCGAGAAGATCCTCGTCCTCGCCCACGGCTTCGGCACCGATCAGTCGGCGTGGCAGCGCATTCTCCCCTTCTTCCGCCACGATCACCGGATTGTTCTGTTTGATCTCGTCTGCGCCGGCACGGTCAACCCCGACTACTTCGACTTCCGCCGCTACACCACCCTCGACGCCTACGTCGACGACCTCCTCTACATCCTCGACGCCCTCCGCATCGACCGCTGCACCTACGTTGGCCACTCCGTCTCCGCCACCATCGGTATTCTCGCCTCCATCAAACGCCCCCAGCTCTTCACCAAGCTCATCCTCGTCGGCTTCTCCCCGAGGTACCCTAATTCAACCAACTGGTTCATTTCTGCAGATTCCTAAACCCTAATTTCACTATTCAATTCAATTTCCCCAAAATTGGAAAATTGCAGATTCCTGAACGATCACAATTACCACGGGGGGTTCGAGCAGGGGGAGATCGAGCAGGTGTTCTCGGCGATGGAGGCGAACTACGAGGCGTGGGTGAACGGATTCGCCCCGCTGGCGGTGGGGGCGGACGTGCCGGAGGCGGTGCGCGAGTTCAGCCGCACGCTGTTCAACATGCGGCCGGACATCACGCTGTTCGTGTCTCGGACGGTGTTCAACAGCGACCTGCGCGGGGTGCTGGGGCTGGTGAGGGCGCCGTGCTCAATCATACAGACGGCGAAGGACGTGTCGGTGCCGGCGTCTGTGGCGGCGTACGTGAAGAACCACCTCGGGGGGCGGAGCACGGTGCACATGCTGAACATAGAGGGGCACCTGCCCCACCTCTCGGCCCCCAATCTGCTGGCGCAGGAGCTCCGGCGGGCGCTGCCAAGATAGTCAATCCGGTCCGGTGAAATTTGGGGGAATAAATGAGGGACAGTTGGCGAATAATTGTGGACTCTGGGGGATGTTTCTTTTCTTTTGGTTTTGGATAAGAATGCCCACGTGATTATCACGTGATGGGAGCTCCTATCTACTCTTTTCTCATTTTGGTGTGTTTGGAGGAATCATTATTTTTCCATGGAACGGAAACGTCGCCGCATGGATTCGGGAGAATCTACTTCCACCTTTTTGTTGCGATTGAATTTGAAATTATCCTTAGGGTTAGGGGTCCCCACTACTTCATTTCTGTTTTTCTTTTCTTTTTCCACATATTGCAAACACAGCAGCTTCTTCTCAACCCCTAAAAAAAACAAGGTCAACTTGTGCTTTTCTTATTCATATGTTTTATCTCATACTAATAATTTTTGCGTTGTGAAAGAGGTTGTTTAGAATAGGGCCTGCTGGTCCATGAGCGATTGATTAAGGTCTATGTTACTACATATATATATTATTCTTTGTTTCCTTAGGAAGATAATGGATATTGTAGTGCAAGTTCCCTTATACTCCAATAACTAATTTGTAACTTATATTGAACAAGTTAATTGTCCTGCAATAAAAGAAAAGTTCTTTTTTTGGAAAATACAAATCCGTGTTTCAAAAGTAAAAACGAAAAGGGAGTCTACAAACTAAGTGAGCATTTGCTTCTTAAAACAAAACTCTTATTTATAAAAGTTTCACTACAATACATTTTTCATAATATCCTATTCTTTCCGTCACATTAGTAATGACAAACTTGCTATTTTAGTTTGTTTCATTAGTAATGACACATAGCCAAAAGAGTAATAAATTCATCTTGAAAAAGTAAGTCAAACAAGTGATCTCCACCACTTTACACACAAAAACACGGTAAATTCCATAGATAAGAGGAGTGCACTGTATGCCCCCTTATATTTCCACATTTTTTGTTCTAAATGGTAAATGTCATTTTAAACCCTGAACTATACATATTTTATCAAAAATACTATGAACTTTAATAAATATTTTTAAAAATCCCATACTAACAACCTTTTATCAAATATACCCCGCATTCACATTCCGATGCCTAAAATTCTAACGTGGCTTTATCGGACGCCACTGTGTAATTTATCAAAAAAAAAATGACATGGCATAAAACGACGTCCTTTTGTGCCTACAATTGAAAAAAAAAATCCATGATGAATTTCGATTAAAATGCTCAAACTTTTTACTTTTCTTAAGATTTGAAAGAAAAAATTCTCAAAAGAAAGAATTGTAACAAGAAAAGCGTGAGATTAAACTACCCATAAGAATTCTAAAACAAGAACCCCTAGCCCTGACGTTAATGGGAACACCGACCGGTTCGATTCGCAAACTTGCACCCAAGAAGTGCGGATGCTCAAACTGCCAATTCCGGCAAAGATAGTAAACAAACGGAACTTTCCCATGGCGATGCGGCGGTGGCACCGCAATAAAATGATGATTGTATCGATATTTTGGAGATTTTTCAGTCCAAACGAGTTCTATCTGGAATCAACTGCCTAAATTTCTTCATCCTCCCATCCATCCTCCACCCTAAAAATCCAAATCAAATCCGAATTTCCTCAACATCAAATTGTTAGAAATACAGAACTTGCCGGGCGTTTACAACGGAAACAAAAATGTAGGAGATGAGATTACAAAAGAAATAACAAAATTGAACTACAGAAATAAATAAAACCGTAAACTAATGCCGAGTCGAGGTCTTCTATCCGCAAGACGAGATACGCCCCAGTAGTGCTCTCGGCTGTGACGTATCGTCTCCAAAGATAAAACGGCAACGTCTCGAAGATAGCAGCACTGCAAACCAACGAGCTCAAGCGAATTGGAACGAAGCGAGGACAGAGCTTCGACTAGAATGCTATGTATGTATGCAGAGAGAGCTTGTGAATGCATGATGTTCATTGTACTTGATGCAAATGACATGCAACCTATTTATGGGCACAACCACCACATGGGAGCCTGCTGGAGTCAACGGGGGCATTCAAGCTCACTCATGCAGCCACTCGTGGCTGCATGGTGGTTACAGGAGTTACAGATTCGAATTGCTTCAAATCCCCCATCATGGCTGGTGTAACAGCCGGGAGTTACATCGGTTTCAGCTGAGGCTTGAAGACGAGACGCACCTGGACGTACTCGTGCTCGCTGACCGCGTCGAGAGACGTACCTAGACGGTCTCCCTGTGCACGTACGAGCCAAACGGAATTGGGCTCCGTCTGTTGGGCTTTGGGGATTGGATCCAGTCATTTAGGCCCCAAATAAATGGTGATCCAAAAGAACTATAGGTTGGGCCCGAACCAAGCCCAAGCCCAAGGACCACCCAAAGACCAATTGCCAAGATCCAAGATCCAAGTCCTGGGCCAGGGACAGTGCCACGGCCACGGCACCCGTCACCCGGCACCGTTCGAGGCGAGGCGGGCGGCGGCGGCGGCGCGCGCGTGTGCGCGCGTGTGGGCTTGACAGCCCATCACTTGTGCACATAATTATATCATGTATAAATGATCTCATTAATATAGTTGATTAATGATTACACATTAATCAATGTGGGATAAGTATTAATCATTTCATACTTATCTCTTTAATCTCCATAACTCCATATTAAATGACAATCTTTAATTCACTATTTCTCACTCACCAAGAATCGGTTTTGAGAAAGCGAATACACTACGTTCATCTACGCGAAACGTAGATCAAGAATATTTAATTTAATTTCCATTAAATTAAATTCCACGTCATTTAATTATTTGGTCAAAACCCTTTTGACCACGCTTAATTAATAAGCGATTCCAACAGTTGGTTCATCATCTCCGCAATGCTCCACTCAACTGCATTTGATGGATTATCAATAGCTTCTTGTATTATATCCTGTCAAGACAACAAATTAATTCAAACTTTATCAACTTCACTTAATATAAACATCCATATATAGTTTGGTCTCATGAAAAATACTTTAATTATCTTTTTAGTTAGTTAAGTCACTTGCAAACGTACTATATTCAAATATAATCTTGGTTCGAAAAATAATAATAAGGCCAGTCTACGTTGATAAACTAAAAGAGTCGTCTGTGAACCAATCTAGAGTGGGGAATATATATTAAAGTTATTAACTACTACATAAAAAACTTGGATCAAGCGCGACTTGGATTAATTAAAGCCCAAGGAGTTGAGCTCGAGCTAGCCTACTACTATTCCACTTAAGTACAATCTTATGTGATTATCAAGTCCAATAGCATTAATTTATATACGTACTCGATGGCCATGCATATAGATATAGGTACCTTTATAAGCTTTCTTCTTTTTAGAAAGTCTACTTTTGTATATTAATTAACCCAAATAATAATATAAAAATTAACTCACAGAAACTTGCGCTTTGATCTCCTTAACCGACAACAAGGGATTGTTTTCCAAGTCCTTGAGGTTGATCAAAACATCAAGAACATCTTCATTTGTGTGCCTAATACCTCGTTGCCACATCTCAATTCTCTTGATAATTAAAGAATCTTGGTGTTTCCTTACATTCTTGATAGCATTGGTCAAAATCTTTTTGTGACCATCGAAATCAAAAACCTCCAACCATGGAACATAATCTGCAATAGCAAATCCATAAGTATAGGATAGAACATTCAACAATCCATCCATGTGTTCTTTCTCTTCAATTCCCGGGCCTCCATCTCTCCCTCCGGGCCCGAAAAACCTCTCACTGAAGACCATTTTCCTGGTGACGTTGCTGCAGTAATGCCTTGCTACATCCCTCACGTTCACAAGTGCCCCCTTCTGGCATTGGCCGTACACGTACCGAACGAGGTGATCGGCTTCCTCGCTTCTCTTGGGATGGAGCCACTGATGCACGCCCGTGGTGAGCACATCCGACACGAGGATTCGCTTCATTTTCTTCCACTGGTCGCCCGCGGGGGAAAGAGCCGCCGTTAGGAAACCGTCGCTGGTGAGCCTGGCCGTCATGACCTCGGGCCTCGAGGCGAACACCGCGTCCTGTTTCTTCAAGAACTCGCGAGCGAGCTCGGGAGCGGACACGGCGATGAGGTGGACGCTGCCTAAGCGGATGCATGCGATCTCGGTCTCGAGTTTTCGCATTTCGTTGTGTATCCATCGGAATATTGGCTTGTTTCTCACTAGTTCCGGCAGGCAGCCGATGATCGGGTAGCCCGCCGGCCCCGGTGGGAGAGGATGCGTTCTCGTTTTATTGGTTTTGAGGTATTTGTAAAATATTATTGCGGTAAGAATTAGAGCTAATGCTAAAATATAGTAGTATTCTGTGCAAATGCTTGCTTCGGACATGATATTACATATATAGCGGGAGAGCGACTTTGGAGAGAGGAAGCAAATTTTGGAATTCAAACTAGTTAGCTTTGGTGTGTAGTACTAAATTGATGCGGGTGCGGCCTTTCTTTTATATAGACGCATGGGGTTACTATTACTTTTAAATTATTACAATTCGGATTTTGGATACTATTATCCCACTTTTCCATATATTTACTCCATTAATTTGTTCATATTTAGTTCAATGTAGGTGTAGGTAAGGATGGGCTCATCTTCTGTGAAGATGGTTGGAATTTACTGCTTCTTTCCCACAATTTTTTTTTTTATGAATAAATTTATACAACAACAATATAGTAGCCAAAAATTATTTTAATGTAGAATAAAAATGATTCATTAAAATTATTTGGATCAAAATAAAAATAAATTGATTATCTTATCATAAATATGGATTAATTATTAATAATAGTTTATATCTTTTAATTTTTATTTCACTTTGTAAATTCAAGAATATGAATTTAATCTAACTAATGTTCTAGCTTCCATTTAACTTTGCAAAATCAATAATATGATTTTTAATCTGATATTCAAACTAGGAAATAACAATTCTTGAATATGAATTTATAATCTAATATGCAAATAACAAGTTGAAAATTGATAATAGTGTTAATCTCTATTTTGGTAATTCTTTAAAAAATTATTATCACAAGATTATAGATAATAGGGGTATTAGTCAATTATAGCCCCCACCTTTGCACCAGCAATTACATTATAACCCAACCTTTCAATAATATGCAAATATAGCTTGACCTTTGCTCCATTAAATCATTTATAGCCCGGTTAACTAACGGCCGCTATCTCGTGTTGACGAGGACAAACAGATGTGACGTGTCCGTTAAAAATACCAATATAATAATAAAATAATAAGGTTTATTAGTCACTTATAGCCCAATCTTTCCATGTATTATAACTTTGCCCGACCTTTCAAAAATATCAAATATAGCCCGAAAATTATTTCTTCATTACATCTATAGCCTGACTAATAATAGTAACAAATAACACTTGAAAATTAACAAGAAAATTTGCCACTTCTAAACTCTCATATCACATAATCATTCTCTGAATAATTTTTCTCATTTTCTCAACAAAGGAGTTACTTTCTTCGTATTTCCTTTGTTAAGAAAATGAGAAAAAACAATTCGGAGAATGATTATATGATACGAGAGTTTAGAAGTGACAAATTTTGTGTTAATTTTCAATTTTTATTTATTATTATTAATCGGGTTATAAATATAATGAATGGATAGTTTTTGGGCTATATTTTGATATTTTTGAAAGGTCGGGCTATAAAGTTATAGTATATGTAAAGGTTGGGCTATAAGTAACTAATAAACCTTATTATTTTAGCTTGTTGGCATTTTTAACGGACACGTCACATCCGTTTGTCCACGTCAACACGAGATAACAGTTGTTAGTTAACCGGGTTATAAATGATTTAACGGAGCAAAGGTCAGGCTATATTTGTATATTATTGAAAGGTTGAACTATAATGTACTGGTGGGTGCAAATTTGAGGCTATAATTGACTAATACCCCTTGATAATAACTAATATATTATATAGCTAGTGAAGTTACATACTATAGTGAAATTAGGGCCGTGCTACCAGTGGTTGAGTTTTTTTCTTTTAAGTTGTGTATTTAAGAGTTTTTTTTATATATATATTTTTCTTTAAATTGCATCTTATTGTAGGATTCAACCAATTCTCAAAAGCCGATGTTAATTAATACGGTAATACGGGACCAATATGCAAGTAGTACTATAGGGTGTGCATTTGGCTGCGCCTAGCTAAGAATTTTCAAATATCTACAAATTTTAAAATATACTATAAACACAATGGTAGAGGATGCATTTAGATGGGCCTAGCTAAGAGTTTTCAAATATCTACAGATTGTGAAATATCCTATATAAACACAAAATCTATTGTGAGAACATCTCAAATAATTGGATCCGAGACCCGGTCCGGATCCGAGGATCCAGATCCGTTTTTTAGGATCTCGAGAATCAAAATTTCGGACCATCTAGACCAAATCCGGACCACTAACAAAATTCACAGATCCAGATATGAATTTTAGTGGATCCATCCCAGATCCGATCCGTGGGTCCATATTTTTAATAATATTTTCTTTTATAATTATATAGGGGTATTAGTCAATTATAGCCCCACCTTTGCACCCGCAATTACGTTATAGCCCAACCTTTCAGTAATATACAAATATAGCCCGACCTTTGCTCCGTTAAATTATTTATAGCTCGATCAACTAACGGCACGTTATCTCGTGTTGACGTGGACAAACGGATGTGACTTGTCCGTTAAAATTAAATGTCAACAAGATAATAAAATAATAAGGTTTATTTGTCATTTATAGCCCAACCTTTTCATATACTATAACTTTATAGCCCGACCTTTCAAAAATATCAAATATAGCCCGAAAAATACTCCTTCATTACATCTATAGCTCGATTAATAATAATAGATAAAAGTTGAAAATTAACACAAAAATTTGCCACTTCTAACCCCTCGTATCACATAAACATTTTCCGAATATTTTTTCTCATTTTCTCAACAAAGAAAATACAAGAGTGAATACCTATAAATTGTATGATAATTTTGTAAGACATGTTATATTTGGATAACAGGAGCAAATTTAATTAATCTATTTCATTATTGCCTGTATTTCATATATTTTCGTTTCCAAGTTTTTATGCTATATAAAATTAATAAAATATGAAGGAGTTAATTTCTTCCTATTTCCTTTGTTGAGAAAATGAGAAAAATTATTCGGAGAATGATTATGTGATACGAGAGTTTAGAAGTGACAAATTTTTGTTTTAATTTCCAACTGTTATCTATTATTATTAATCGGACTATAAATATAATGAAGGAATAATTTTCGGGCTACATTTGATATTTTTGAAAGGTCGGACTATAAAGTTATAGTATATAGAAATGTTGGGCTATAAGTGACAAATAAATCCCTATACAAAATGATAAGCTCCATGGTGAATTGGTACGCTTTGGTAGTGAGACAAATTTCCAATTCATTCATGGTTTCTTAATTTTTTTCGCTTATAATTATAACTTCAAAAAATACCCGTCGAATTTCGATTTAAGTATAACTATATCAAAAATATCTCAACAATCGGTAATGAAGCCGGATGAGGTTCAAGGCACAATATATAGGAAAATGATTGTTTGTGGCATGCTAATTTTCAAATATGTGATAATGTCTAAATATTACAATTAAATGTCGAGGCGTATTTAATAGTACATACATATTATACCGAGCTGCTAGTTTTTAAATGTCGAGGCGTATTTTTGCATTTAAGGACTTGTGATTAGAATTTATAAGATCAACAAAAATGTTATTCAATATTAACTTTTTCAAAATCATAAAATTTACCCTCATCGTACTAACAAAATTGGTTTAAACTTTTATCCAGATAATCAATGAAATTCAAATATGAAACTACTACTTCCATTACAAATCCTAGAGTGCATCTTTCAATTACACAAGAAACAATGTATCATGTCAACATTAATTGAATCAATATATAACCGTTTAATTTGATCAACTGAATAAAGAAAAAGTATATACATTTTTAATTTGATGAATGCAACACTCACACGACATGTCAACCCCATTTTTAAAGTAGGGTTTGGTTGGTTGATTTGGAATTCGAAGAGTCAAAGGAGCCGACCACGGACTTGTTGGTTGCGTACGGTCTTCCCTCTCGACTAAGGAATGAAAATGTCATTTAAATTTGAACGCTAAATTGATTTTGCAAATATGTATCATTACACCAATACATGCATATGATATACCTTTATCAATATTTTAGAAAAAAATTACAGATTCTTCAATAATTATCGTCCATTTGATATATATAGAATTTCAGAAATAATAAAAATAAATTTCATAATAAAAGATATAGTATTATGAATTAAAATTATATAATTAAAAGAAAAGTTAGATCATAAAACAAAATTATTAAATTCATTTAATATATCATTTTTATAAATAGAGAAGTGTATATATCTAACATATAACTAATAGATTGGTGATTTGGTCGCAAAAATTTATTATTTCTATTAATTAATGATTCTCCTTTATATATATAGTTATATATATTAGAAGAAAAATGTATCGTCTAAAAATAAAATGAAAGCAATTACTTCAACTCTATGAGGGATCGAAAAGATACATGATGAGACTTATATTTTAAGGGGAAAAAAGAAGTAACAATGTAAAAATTCATTGAGAAAAGCTCTAATGTTTCATCTGGTCTACTCTAAATTATTGTGAAGAATTAGGATCTGTCTAAACATGAAGTAGAAGGTAGAGCTAAGTCCAATGTCGGAGACGAGGTGAGGTGAGGCGAGACGACGGAAAATGGTCAGGTTTGCCTCGGGGACCTACCGGAGAGGCACCTTCCACAGGAGACGAATTTCAGCAAAGTCTGAGGCTTCCTTGATCTTATCCTCAGACGCGAAAGCTGCAAATACCGAATCATATATATCAGTTTGGATATCATGTCTACTTCGAAGAAAACTATAAGACGGATGTTGGCCCTTAAAATCGAGCAAATGACCAGTAAAACACGGGTAAAATTACAAATATGCCACTGAATATGGGCTCGAATGTTTGTAAAGATCCTAAACTCTTTCCTTTTGACAAAAACTCCATATGCATTGCCGGACTAGCATACCTACTCTATTAGCTCACTTATATTGAAACTTCTCCTTTAACCACATCAAGCACAAACACATAAAGTGAACTTCAAAACTTCGAATTTCACCTTTTGGCGGTTCATCTTTGGAGCCTTCCAACAAAGCAATCTCCTCGATCTTGCTTCTAATCTCCTGCAGCACGCAAAATAGAATTACAAGATTGTGATTAGTAAATCCAAATTGGGATAGGCACTGTCCATCCAAACATAGAATAGTGAGGTGATTCTTACAAATTTTCTTGTTCAAGTTTTTCTGCAATTGAAACTGCTTTGCGCTTGGACCATCCACTATGTTGTGAACATCCCTCTGCATGCTGAATGACATGAGCAAGGGATACCTTGCTTTTAACAAGGGTAAGACACTGATTTTTCTCACCTAACACTGACGATATCTTCTGCGAAGAAGATGCTACTCCCCCGTTTTCTACCTTCTCGTCTCTATGCCTAATACCTTTATTCTCTCTGGGAGAGGCTTCAATTTCCACAATCTCTCTCCTATTCACTTCAGAAGACGGCATATTATCATGGCTAGCCATAGGCATCCAACTTGTGATGGGATTCACATCCAAATGAGGCGGATTCTGAGCTGCGGGTAACAGAATAGGTCCCAGGCCACTGCCCTTTCTCGACTCACATCTGATCTCAATCGTCACCGGGCATCTGAGAACTGACTCGAATGCTTGTAAGACGTGTAATCTGAATTTTTCTGCCTTGGATTTAGTCAGCTGCGAGTTGAACAGTAATTGCACAGTCGGAGCTGCAGAGAATTAATCAGCGAAGTTGTAAGATATTTTTGGCTGACTTGAATTCAAAGCCTATAATAACATCTCCTATAGATCTCGGGTAATAACATCTAAAGTTGGATGATGAGAAGCTCACTGCAGAAGCAGCTTCAAGCAAATATACGGCGAGTTTCACATAATGTTTATGCAGCAAGCTGTGCTTATAGACATAATATAGCATGCAATAATGCAAAGACTCGTGTTTTAGACTCACGCACCTAAGGGCCGTTTACTTTCCATGATAACATGGATTGATAAAAATAATCCAAGTTAATCTACTGATTACTTTGATGTATAAATGATGGATTGCTCATGTTTGAACTAGTTTGACAATCATATCCTTCAAATACTCAATCCTATTGTTTTATCAATCTAGCTTATCACTCAAAGTAACCGGCCAATAGATTACTTTTCAATCAATGACTTCAACCAAAAAGCCCAAAATTTCATCAGGCACACGACGGTACATACTTTTGGATTGAACAGAATTCCAACAAGGTGTGTGACGACTAAAAGTAACGACTAGGGCTGCAACTAAATTGGTATGAATTAGACATAAAGCAAATTAAAAAGGTACCTGCGCCATAACTGACCGATACGAGCTTCCCTTCCTGATACATGAACTCTCTTATGCTATTGACCGGGATCTTTTCCAGCACATCCAACCAAATTGCTTCGAGTTTCTCGTTATAAACTGCTTGTACCTTATTTCTCTCATTTGAGGCAGCATGCACCTGTTGAGAAATAATCTCGCCTCCGTCATGTTCCTTCAGCTTATCATTGTAATGAACATTTACAGAACTTCCAGCTTGAAAACCGGTAATTTCTGCATTGCTTTTTCTAGGGCCATGTCTCAAAGAGCCGTTTAAGACTAAGGGGCTGTGATTCAAGCTCGTATCAGCTGAAGAAATGGGCAGCATATATTGTTGATCAGGAGCCAGTTGCAGCAATGCAGCGGTTAACCATGTTATCCTGTCGTTCGACACCCTCAACTGCTTTTCTGCCTCGGACAATGTCTTCAGCGCTTGACGCAATTTTTCCATGTCTTCTTTGGATACTGTAAAGCGAAAAAATGAACATCAGAGGTGAAATGCAAGGAGCAATTCAAGATAAGGGTGAGAAAATGAGATGCAAAATTCTAATAGTGATAACAATATAAACACAAGAAGATCAACTGATACTGAAAACTGTGAGAATTACATTCGCGCCTCCGGAAAAACCTCCTTCGAGGCCTTTCTTTGGTGAAATCATAGCTTCCAGCAAGAATATCAGTTATGACCGTTGCAAGCTGCGACATCAATGCCAATGGCTCGACACCGGATTCCATGATATCTCTCAGATTCTTCACCGTGTTGACAGTGTCAGCAGATAATGCTAAATCGAGAAGATCTATCAATTTCTCATCTGAAACGAGCCCAACCTGCAAAAACAACAGCACAAGGTTCATTCATTTTATGCATTTGGATCAGAGCGGAATACATAATTTATCATCTCAAACAGGCCCAAACTGCAAAACAATGGAAAAGCATTCAAGCAAAATACGCAATACAATTAGCAGGCATGATTCGTGCATGTCAAATGGCAACGAACATACCAGTTCCTGAACAAGGGCGACAGATATTCTCTTCCCGATTAAACTCAATTGCTCCAAAGTCATCTCAGCATCTCTTAGAGATCCATCAGACCTCGATGCAATAAGCTTCAAGGCATCCTTATCAATATCTAGATCCTCTTTCGTTGCTATCCACTGCAACGTATATATAATGTCCGCATCCTTTAACTTCGGGAAAAAGAACTTCTGGCACCTGGATATGATTATATGAGGTAAGGCATCAAGACTTGAGCAAACAAGGACAAAAACGACACGCCTAGGGGCTCGATCAATGACCTTCAATATCGTGCTCCAACACTCGGAAGACACGGTATCACACTCATCGAATATGAAGACTTTGTACTGAGATTGAAACTGGGAAGACGAAGACGTCAGATTCCCAAGCAAACCAACGATACTCTCAAGGTCCATGTTACTAACAGGGCCGGTTTCCCTCACATTCCGGCTCTTCCCTGTGCTTTGTGCAATGCAGGAGTTGCAAAAGCCACACGGCTTTGGGTGCTCCATGGACCCGCAGTTCAATGCTCGAGCAAAGATACGTGCACACGACGTTTTACCGGTTCCGTGAGGCCCGTAAAAGAGATACAGCAACCCGACCTTCCGTTTCAAAATAGCGTTTGAGAGAGCCTGCACAACCAAGTTCTGTCCCACCAAGTCTCGGAAAGTCCTCGGCATGTACTTTTGCGTAAGATTTTGATGCCTCTCGTTGTTACGCTTCCGAGATCTATGCTGCTCCCGCGATCTACCTTCGGATGCAAGGTCAGAATCGGTTTCTTGCTTCAGCAAATTCCCGGCATAGATGCCTAGCTCGCCAGAGTAATCATGAAACCAAGCGGCCTGATCCATGCTCCCACGAGAACCGGAAGGGTCGAGCAATAAAGGCAATGCTTCTCCATCGGATCGTGTAGACGAACTCGACGACATGACGGGCATGTTTGGCATATCCATCCCTCGAGAACCAGAACCCCCTTTCTTCGACCTTGATTCAGATAAACCACAAGAGAGGCTCCTGCCAGCCATGTCAAGAAACGACTTCCCCCTGTTATGAATCCTCGACCAGTTCCATGGAATACCACATCCGTTTCTCGGATCACCATTGACATTCTGATTGTAGAGCTGTTGGACTTCCTCGCCAAACGAATTAGAGGCAACCGACATCTCATTTTGCACCTCAACACCGTCACGGTTAGCTACAGAAGGCCGGGTTCTTCTTCCCCCACGAAACCTACGCCGTTTCCCCCTATTCAGACTACTCCTATGTCGAATGCTAACTCCTGATTCTTCCGGGTACTTCTCTGAATGAAAAACACGTCTCACATCTCCACGATTATGAGATGAAACTGCATCATCACTCCCAGCCGGGACGTTTCTCAACTGGTCTGAGAGGGTCTTAAGCTGCCTATCTTGTCTATACCCCAATTTCTTCTCCGGACTCTTTTCCCTCAACTGAGAGTTCCCCGAAACACGATCACCACCCAAACGATCTCCCTCTTCTACATGTTCATCATTTCCCAAAACCCGTTCACTCGACTCTCTCCTAACTCTCCTCTCCCCGTGAATCCCATCCTTGCCACCACGGCTACTCACAGCAGCCGTAGCAGGCGAGCTCCCCGACACCCTACCACGCTCTATCCCAACACTACGCCTCCCACCAGCCACATCCTCCCCTTCCCCTCTTCTCAAAAGCACGTCAATGGCAGACGGGGAATGCCACGAGGGTGGGCTTGCAGACGGGTCCCTCAACGACCTCGACCTCTGAAGGACGGAGAGGTCCCTCATGAGCGTCCTATCTGCCAAGATGGGGCTGTTCTTATGCATGTGGTTCTTCAAATGAATGCAATTAGTCAAATGAATGTGATTGCGTAGATGATCACTAATATTACCATTCACATCTTTGAGTATCCGATCTCGAACTGCCCTGGTCATGATTCCACCCTCGCTAATCTTGATTTATAACAGCACAAAATCTTCAAAGTGTGTCGCATCACAAATATAGCAGAATCTATTTTTAGGCAGAAATTTCTGGGCCCCAAAATTGTAGCAATCAAAGATACTATTTGCCTACTCTATCAACACTATCCCCTAAAAAAAACCTTTCTTTTTTTCACAATTACAAACAATTTTAAATATACAGAGCTAAAACCCACATCAATTACACCTTAAGAAACAAAGCTTTCCCACTCAGAAATTAAGAATCCGCCATTACCTAAAAGGGTATTGCACTGTCCGGAATTTGAACGAGAAAGCTCCATTTTTTTCTCCTAACCCCTTGAATGGTCAAAACTGTATGTCGGGGTTACAAATCTCCCAAACCCCACATCAGTTACACATCAAGATTCAAACTTTTCCCACTCAGAATTGAAGAATCCGCCATTACCTAAAGGGTATTCGACTGTGTGGAATTGCTAGCTGAAAAATGTGTTGATGGGCTACAATGGTGGAAGCAATTAAAGAGAATCTTGGAGTTGGCAGTATGGAAATCTTTAATGAGAGGGAAAAGGGAGTTGAGAAGACTACATTCACCTGAATCTTGGAGTTAGAGGCAACCGCTTTTTCAAAGCAAGCGACCCGTTACCATCATTAAGTGAGTTTTTTTCTCAGATCTCTTTCGCCATATCCTCGCACATGAAGTTCACGAGGGGGGTCTCTAGAAAACGATAGAAGAGTTACTTTAATCACAAACGGTATAAAACAGAGTAAGAAATATGTTGTCTGTATTGAGGAGTAAGAGTGATGGGCGTTTGCAGAGTGAGATTTTGGAGTGGAGAATAAATATGGTCATCTGATTTGAGGAAGGTGGAGGTGGGTGGTGGGGTTGGGGTGGTTCTGCTGACTGCTGACAGATGCCATGGGAACTCGACACTTTGCTACAAAAAAACCTCTGTTTTTACTCTCTTGTTTGGAACTAGTAGTAAATAAATCACAGATTAACTCTTCCATCACTTTTTCTAAGTTTCAATCCGTACTCATCATATATTAATGAGTAAAATTCGACCTGTATTTATAATTTTTCAAAAATCGTACTAAAATATCGTTTTACAAATAAAAATCGGATGACAAATGAATATTGCTAGAAATTATTTTCCTATGGAATGGAGCAATAGCAAAAATTAAATATGATATGGAATATTTTGTATAATAAGTAATGATTTTAATAATTTTTGTAGTCATTTTTCGTGTGATGGTTTTAAATGATGTATATCTGTTATTAAATTAAGGATTGATTATACTTTTACATTTATATTTTAGAAATATAACTTGTTTATTACTTTGATGTACTAACACCAAATTGATGATTTTCGTTTTAAAGTTTAGGTATCGGATAGTCTCATTGTGTAGTTGGAAAAACGAGACAAATTTAGACTAGAATTTAAAAATAACTTTGAAAAAATATTCAAGTCATGATTTTATATTTAGTAAATAATGTAAATTTCAGAATGTCAATACGACTTTATGTTACTAAAAAAGTCGGCTTAATCTATATTTGAAAATGTATCCATTTGTGTATTAATCGTATCATAATCAAAAGTATGTGTCCCCTCGGGGATACCAAGCGGTGCGAACTCCACTTTATAAGTGTGAGGTCTCGGGTTCAAACTCCACCGTTCCCTCCCCAAGTCAAAAAATAAAAATCAAAAGTATGTTGCATTACAATAGTAAAAAAATGAAGCAAAATTTAGGGTGCAAAAGTATGATTAATCCTTGAATTAAATATAATCAAGAAAGTCCACAAACAAGTGACCTGTAACTATTATGGATTGGTTGATTTAATTATTATCGATATTTTATAAGTACTATATTTATATAGCAAAACTATTTAAAACTTGTCATGCAAAATTCTGATGATTGATTTAATCTTAGTCTCACATAAAATTGATGATGGTACGCTACATCATACACACAGTGTCAAGCGCCTAATCTTATAAAGGTACATACAATCAAATCGATTAATTTTGATTTAACTTTCCTAATCGATGCTTCAAAAGAAAACAACTTTCCTAATCGGATGTACTAAAAGGAGAAACTATATTTCTTTCTTTTATATAGTGCAATAAATTTCATGAAAGTTTGAGCATATAAATTATTGCAAAGAGCAAAAGGAATTAATTATTTTATTCCAGAAGCTATATCCAACTCTTGATTTATAGAATTATTTGCAAATGTTTCTATACAATCAATGTTTTCTGAAACAACTTCTGTTCAAAATACCGTTGGAACCGCATGTGGGGCCCAAGACTTCTGAAAAGGATAGGTAGATTCAGACATTTTGGTCTCTCAATAATAATTGTGGCAAAAGTAAAATATATGAAAATATTAGTAATATTTCGGCTGTAATTTAGAATTTATGGAATATATAAATTCTTACCAAACTCACCTAGCACGTAAAAATTGCAGAAACAATAATAAAATCGATTAATGTATTACTTTATTCGTGTATATAGCCAAAGTACCAGAATTAAATTAAATTATTAATGGCTTCAGAAATAGAGACATTGCCAAATTTGGTTGAAGATATTAAATGTGTTGACATTCAAAATCGTTTGAATTTTTATTAAATCTCTAAGGAATTGTTCGATTTTATAATTGCTGGTGAAGTTGGTTTGCCTGCTAATATAGGAGTTTATTATATGTACAAATCGGCTAATATGCACCTTGTGATTGAGTAGTCCGCGGCTTTTCTTTTAAACCGTTAACATCCCTTC
Organism: Salvia sclarea; assembly: GCA_036873715.1. NCBI lineage: Eukaryota > Viridiplantae > Streptophyta > Magnoliopsida > Lamiales > Lamiaceae > Salvia > Salvia sclarea. Next base: position 19,108 of record JAYJMF010351224.1, read on the forward strand.
TTAGTTTTGGAAGAAGAACTTCATAATAATTAGTTTGAACTAAACTATATACGAGTCCTAGGGGTGGTAACCGGTACCGACATATCGGAACCGGTACCGGAAAACCACCCCATTTAAATCCCGTCCCGTACCGTTTAGTATTAACCGGTCGGTATCGGTACCGGTTTCTCGGTTAAGCCCGATTTTTTTTTTTATTCAAACATCCAATACAGTGACATCAACGGGCAAACGAGCCCACCCCGACGAAGCAGAGGCGTTCCTTCTCCTCTGCAGGATCACCGATGCAGATAGCAACACAGTGCGCGCGGCTGTGGCAGGTGGTGCGGTTTGTGGCGGCGAGGTGTGGGCCGTGCGGCAGTGGCGGCGTGGCGCGGCTGGCTGGCGGCGGCGCGGCGATGGCGGCGGCGGTATGGCCGTATGGGATTGGGGAAGAAGAAGAGCGCCGCTAGGGCACCGCGTCTCAATTCAATTTTGTATTCTGCTACTGCTTGCTTCAAGCCTTCAATTCAATTCTTAATTAATTTCTTACTTTCTTCTTTTTTATTTTTATTTTCTATTCTTCAATTCAAATATTATAAATTTGTAATAATATAATATATATTTAAATTATAAAAATTAAAAATTAAAAAAAAAATCGGTACCCGATATGGTACCGGTTTCCCGGATACCGATTTTCTGAATAATAATGCGTCCCAGTTAGGGGTGGTAACCGGTACTTGGTACCGGAAATCGGTACGGTACCGGTTTTTCCGAGTATCGAAAAATCGGTTACCACCCCTATATATACAAACACTTTTAACTTCTAAACTATGAACTTTTTTAATTCATGTATATGTCTAGTTTGCACACTTTTTCCTAAAGCGTGCTTGAATAAAAAAATTAAAAATAAAAATAAATTCACCCTTTGTAGGAATCGAATTTAGATGTATGATAAGATGATGAATCCACCTTAATTAGATTTTCATGATCTAATTACTAAAAATAATTCATAGTTTATTTTCAAAATGAATCTTAATTTACTCATTGTATATATGTTTGGAACAGTTGGCACAGAGGATCCCATCAGGTAATCACGGCAGCAGTCTAGCACGAGCAACTTTAAACTTTGAATTGCAATTTAATGCCTAAATTAAACTCGATCGGTTTTGTTTGGGATTCTAATTTTGTAAAGACTGTGATTAACTGATCATAAAACTAAATTTACTTAAAGAATGAGTAGTCATGATGTGTGCATAAATGAATGAGACACCAAATTAATTATTAGAAGATATTGAAGAAAGAGTAATATTATAGATCAGAAAATGCATATTTTATTGAATTGTTAAAGAAAAAGGCAGGCACGAGCTGAGAACAAGCTTATTATAAGCTATATATGCTGCTGCTTGTTTAAGGTCGTGCGCACGTATTAGATGATATGCGTCAAACGGTGACGTTGAGCATGAGCGGCACCCTGAAAGTCCCGAGTGGAGTGAGCAGCGTGGTGACGAGTGTGGGAATGGCCATGAGGATGGGGCAGATTGTGGAGTTGAGAGGAAGTTTAAGGGAGACGCCGCAGGGTATGAACCCGCCGACGGAGGACAGCAAGGAGGGTAGTAGGCCGTTTGCTCTGAGGCTGAACACCCCCGTGGCGTTGGTGATCCCCGTCGCCAGCGTCGACACAGTACCCAACAGCGTCGTGCAGCTCAGGCTCACATTCACTCCCGGAATGCCCACTGACCCCGCCGAGCAGTTTCCGCTCGGTGTGCAGCACACTCTTCCTGTCACGTCGACCAAGTTCAGCAATTGCCCGTAAGCCAATGGACTCGCCAACACCACCACAACCAGACCCAATATTAATTTACCACCCATTTCTACCTATCAATCACTCTCAAATAACTATATATATTTGCTGTGTATTTCGATCAATGGGAATGTGCCCTATTTATAGGACTACCTCCATGCATGCACGCGCCATGCGTTCGACCTCATAATTACCCTTTTCTCAATTTTGTTTTATTTCCATTTTCATTTTTTTTTTTATATATTTTTTTCTCCAATTTCATTTTTATATGTTTTAGTTTCATTATATAATTACTCTCTCCATCCCTTAAAAGTTTTGACCGCTGCAGGTTTTAATAAAATGTATTGACTTGAGTTGTAGTTGAATATGGGTCACAAAAAAGTATTGTTAAAGGTAAAAATAATGTTAGTGGATAATGACTCTCACAAAAAGGTATTGAAAAGTGTAAAAGTAGTATAAATAAATGTTGAAGTAAGAGAATAAATGAGACCCACAAAAAGTAGTCATTTCAAAAAAAAGAAGAAAATGCATACTCTTGAGAGACGACCCAAAATGAAATAAAATGCATACTCTTAAGGGACGGAGGGAGTATTAACAAGGGTTCATTCCATTCGGTTAGGATATATAATTACTTTTTAGTATTTAATTTCAGTTTTAGTGATTCATAATTCATTTTCAAGGTTAATAAATTCAAAGTTAGGGTATATAATTTTTTAAAAATCTTATTTTTTGAAATAAATGTTAAATATTATTCATAGTATTATAATAATAAAAATTATATAAAAAAATAATTTTAAAATAATAAATATAATGTTGAAACACGGTTGCACACGAAAAATTGTGGTACACCGGATCTCACCCGACCAAAATTTCCCTTCATATCGTTGTATACATATCGGATGGGATCCTTTGTCCTCAATTCTTCGTGTACCACTATTAATTTCACTATTTTTAATAACCTTTTTTTGTAGAATAAAAATTTATTATTACATAATATATCATGATTAATATTTATAATAAAAAAATTAGAATTTTAAAAAATTATATACCATGATTTTAGAATATTTAGGTTAAAAAAAATACTACTAGTTTTTATTTTGGTTGATTATTTCAAAATCATGGTATATAATTGTTTAAAATTCTATTTTTTTTTTGTTATAAATATTAATCATGATATTATATATGTAATAATAAATTTTTATTCTACAAAATAAAAATTATTAAAAATAGTAAAATTAATAGTGATATATGGTGTCACACAAAGAATTAGAGACAGAGCATCTCATCCGCTTTTTAGACGCATTAATTTCCATACTTTTAGTTGGTGCATCACTGACTACATCAGTAGCATATGTATATTGATACACAATGCATACATATATAACGTAAAATAAAAGAGAAGTCTTTGATCAATCTTGCAATATTTCGACATCAGTTCTCAAATTAATGTATTTCAATTGATGACGCCATGTTTTTAATATGTAGTAATTTTTACAATATCTCTGATGAAATTTGTGCATAAAATGACATCATTTTGACGCTAAAACTTTTGAGAATGTAAACAACTGCAAATCAAAACATAATCTGAGGCAAATAATCATGGAAACACCTAGATTACAGACCTCAATCTCAAAACATGAGTTATATTATAATTTCTGAAGCCAGCAGAAGCAAAGAGAGCTTAGCCCATTCTTTCTCTTTCGCCTAAAACATAATCACAAATCTAAAAGTTTTATACATAGGATTTTATTCAGATAATACCTATCTTCGACTCTTAGAACGTGTGAGAGTTGTGAATTCGTCATTTTTCACTCCACGGATCGTAGATCATAATTTTGTAATGAAGTTGCAAGCTTGAATAATAGATCCTCAAAATTTAGGGTTTAATGAGTATTTCATATATTAGATTGTGTTCAGTAAGACGAAATTACATATATTAGGGTTTAAATTTCTACATAGTTTTCAAAGGGAATTAAAACATGGAAATTACAGATTTGCATGATACAAATATGTCAATGGCCCACGCATAAATTAATTACAAACCATAGTCCATAGACATCTATAACTATAAGTTGGTAAATATGGTAATATACCTTCTCTTCCCATATTAGATCGGAGTTTCGAGATGTACATGAATTATAATTCTTTAATTAAATATAAATAATTTTCTAATGTAAGATTCTGGTACGTACAAAAGTATGTTTGTGATATTATTATAGGTCAGCAATTGTATTACTATTACAACTCTCGAAGTTTCCTTGTTCAAAATCATAATCCCGTTTTGACACGGACTAGTCGCCTCTATAAATACATAACCCCCAAATACCCAATTCACACTCTGACAACCTTCTCTCTCTACAAACCAGATTTTCTCTCTCTAGGGTTTCTGCATTCCGCAAATCAGATTTCAATGGCGTCGTCTTCAACCGAGAACAAGGAGAAGATCGTCTTGACCAGCAGCGATGGGGAGAAATTCGAGATGGAGAAGGCCGCCGCTCTCCTCTCGCGGACCGTGACGAACATGATCGACGACGACTGCACCGACGGCGGAATCCCGCTGCCTAACGTCCATTCAAAGACTATGGCAAAGGTTCTCGAGTTCTGCAACCACCACGCCGCCGCCGAGGCTGCGAAACTCTCCGGCAACGGGGATGACTCGAAGAAGAATTTCGATACCGAGTTCGTCGACTCGGTGAAGGATAATCAGGAGTTGCTCTTTGATCTGATCTTGGTAATTGGGCGAAATTAATTCTCTTTTTAATCTTTGATCGATATTGTTATTACGATTAAATGTAGTGATTTGATAATCTGATTTGGATTTGATTGGTGTAGGCTGCAAATTACTTGGATATCCGCAAACTTCTGGACCTGTTGTGCGGAGCAGTAGCTGGTATGATGAAGGGAAAGACTCCAGAACAAATACGCAAACACTTCCACATTAAAAACGACTTTAGTCCAGAGGAGCAAGAAGAAGTTCGAAGGGAAAATGCATGGGCCTTTGAGTAGCTAGCTATTTTGATTATTAATTATTATTTTTAATTTATTAGTTAATCATGTTGAACCTTTTATTTTATGTGTAGGAGTCATAGTTAGTATAAATAGTTATGAACTCGTATTATTTTATTATCATTAAGTCAATTTATATTCCGTTCAAGAATCTAGGGTTTGGATCTTGGGTGATAGCTTTCGACGAGCTTATCGATTTGATGATGATTAGATTGATGATATTTTTTATATGTGAATACAATTAATTAATCTATTGGTCAAAGTATATGCAAAAGATATAAGGAAATTACTCTCTTAAATTGCAATTTACAATAACCTAACAATATAGATGATATCTCTTCAATTCGATAACAGTAACATGGCTAATGCCTTATAATAGTAAAAAAAATATACATACACTTATTATAAAACTCGAACTTTAACAAATACGATTTAGTTGGCATCACTAAGTATTCCAATATGTGTACCGATACATGCAAATATGTATAAAACGTAAAATAGAAGAGGACTTTTGACATCACTTTTCAAACATTCCTATAATGACTCCATGTTTTTAGTTTATAGCAATTTTTACAATCTCAATTTTTCTTAGTGCAATTTGTCCACAAAATGACATCTTTTTAACACTTAAAAATATGAGAATGTAAATTGCTGCAAATCAAAACATAAGACCATTATTAGAACGTTTTAAAAAGGTTTATTTGGCGACAAACCCTAACATAACATGGGATTAGTAATATGGGGCAACCAATCATGGGAACACTTCAATTACAGACCTTAAACCTAAGATAGAAGTTATCTTGTAGTTTTTGAAGCCAGCAGAAGCAAAGAGCTTAGCCCATTCTTTCTCAGTTCTTTCTTTTCCTTTGAAATCAGCCAACAACACCATATCCATGAAGAGCTGAGTTTCAGTTGGCTCATGTTCTTGCTTTTCCACGTCCACAACCATATCCACAATGATCACCTTCCCACCATTGTTTTTGCTACCGATTATGGCTTCTTTGCATTTGCCCAATATTTTTGTGCATTCTTCGTCACTCCAGTCGTGCATTATCCACTGTCAATAAAGTTGCGTTTGGATTGAAGGATTTGAAACATAATAAATCAAAAATCAAAAGATATATAAATATAGAATTTTGATTTAAACAATGAAGTAAGTCATTTACTGTAAGTTTTCGTGATCCAAGAACTAAAACTAATTCTCACATTCTCACTTTAAGGGAAAAAATATTATATATATTCACCTTGAGAAAAACTGCATGAGCAGGAGGAATGAACTCAAACATGTCTCCACTCACAAAGCTCACATGCCGAGAGCCCTCCAAGCCAGCAACAACGTGTGGCTGGTCGAGCACCACGCATTTCAAGCCGGGAAACGAGGCGGCCACCGCCTTGGCCACTGCCCCCGTGCCGCCCGCCACATCCACTAAACTCTCCAACCCTTCAAAAACATGCCTGCACTCTTTAACAAGTATGCTTCCCGTGAACTGTGCATCACTAGTCATGGCCTCATTGAACCGTTGATTCCATTTCTCATCCTTCCCTCCAAACCCCCAAAAATCGACCCCATTTCTTGTGATGAACGGAGAGGCGCATTCATCTTGAAACCATTCACTCAGGTTGTGGAAGGGGTTGATCATGACAGGGTCGGCGGAGACCAGCGCGAGAGGCGCAATGCTACGGGGATCATCCCTCAGCAACAAACGCGAAGACCTCGTGAGAGCATAAGCCTCCCCATCCTCGCCCTCGGAGATTTTCACCTTGTCGAAGAGCTTGGAATGGACTAGAATTCGCATGAGGCGATAGAGGCCGTGGGATTTGGTTTTGTTGATGCGGAGGGCTTTGGCAAGTTGAGAAAGTGTGATAGGTTTGCCGTGCTTGTGGATGATGTCGGGAATGCCTAGTTCAATCGCGCATTTTAGAGACATCGAGTTTATGTAGCTTAAAATGTGGTTCCAAACATGACCTTGAGCATCAACAAGTTCTTGGGAGGAAGAGGAATCTATTGCGTTGTTGGGTGAAGCCATTTCTTGAAGTTTTTTAGATTTTGGTTTTGATTCTAAACTTGGATGACTTTCTATCGTTGCATGTCTCCATTTATAGCCGGTCACGGTTAGGTTAGGCGAGTCCCAGATAATATTTGATGACTTAGTTTTATTGTTAATTGGTTTGAAGAACTCATCGTACAATTAGGCTATAAATTAGTTATAGCTAGTTTGTACATTGTTGGACATGGAACATTGATATTTGGATACTAATTAGTGTTAATCCTTACTCACTATAATTCTTTAAATAAAAATATATAAAAATATTAGTAAATGTACTTTCCGAGTTTGAATTTTATATTGTATTTGTATTTACGGGGCATAGGCAAAATCTCTCGTACCCCCGCTGTATATATATATCACCTTGTAATTAAGGGTGATGAGGATTAAAAGGGAATACTTTTTGAATTTGAATAGTATGATATATATATACACCACTGTATCCACCTCTTGTGGATAATAGATGTATTGCAACATTAATAATTTAGAATTTAAGATTTATATAATAAAAGTATTACCCTAATCTTTGGGATTCTTATCCTAGATTTTATATTGTATAATATAACATAAATTCAATAGAAGATCTGATTTGGTACTTTAACCCCAGCTCCAATTTAAATTTCTTACTTAAAAAGTAACAAATCCGATCAGGATTTCTGTAAATGAAAAATGAGCAAATATATCCGACAATTCAATTGACTTTTTTCTTTACTTCAAGAAGAAATATTATTAATTATGAATACGAACATATAATATGGAGAAGACCCTCATAATAGTTGGGTGTTCAGTATCAAGATTCAAAGTTAACCTCGCTCGGGAATAAGCATTAACATTACACACATTCTCTTGTAACATCCCAAAATTCATTTAACAAAATGGCGAATACGAAGTCTGAAACTTGGGTATGCAGTCAATATAAGGCGGCCAGACATCCTTCCCCAAATAGTGTAGTAAAATCAAGCATGGGCTGCCTGGCGCCACCTTCGTCGAAAAGATGATAAGTGTATTAATTCTAGCATCATGCAAGTTGTTATTTAAGACTGGATAACACATCATAGTGTACCAACTATCTAGGATTGATGGCTTTTCTCTCCCAAAAAAATATGGATTAATTGATGGCTTTAAATATTAAATTACAAATATTTTAGTACTTTTGTGACGTAAGAGATTGTATGATAAAATGGGGATTATACATATATAGATCCCCATATAAATTGATCAGCCGCCAGAAAATATTAGGCACATTCATTCATCAGCCGCCAATCAGAGACATACATACATTAATTTACACCCTGAATTATACCCTCTTTAATAAAAATATCTCGAACTTTAATAAATATACTTTTAAATCCTAAATTATGAATTTTTTTTATTAAAAATACCCCGGCTCCATTTTCCGGCCAACGAAATTTTTACGTGGCTCACCGGATGATACCGTACAATTTTTAATTATTAATATTATTTATTTATTTCGTGATTTATTTATTTTTTATTTATTTATTTTAGGTTCATGTCACCTAATGGTAGTTTTGTGATTTATTTATTTTTTACTTATTTATACGGTGTCATCCGGTGAGCCACGTAAGAATTCCGGTGGCCGGAAAATGGAGTCGGGGTATTTTTGATAAAACTTTCATAGTTTAGGATTTAAAAAAATATTTATTAAAGTTCGGGATATTTTTTATAAAGAGGGTATAAGTCAGGGTTTAAATTGATACTTACCGTTAAATAAATAGAAAAAAGTATTATTTCTATGTATAAGAGATTTGCACCTACAACATTTGCACCATAAAATTTTTCATTAATTGCATCAATAGAAAATACTAGAGCTATATTTTGAGAACAAAATGCTAGAGCTACTAATTACCCCGTGCATTAAAACATTGAGAAAATTCAGTTCCCCTCCACCATATATATATTGGAATGGTATAAATTTTAGGTCTATTAAGTAATTACATCTGGGGAAAAAAAAAAAAAAATCAATTGTCGTCCACTCTGGGATTAGGGATTCAATAATGCAGCACATGTGCATTTAGTAACAAGCAATGCGTGTGGTTGGAGAATATAGTATTAATTTATTTTCCTTATAAAACAACATAAATGAATTAGAAATTCCAATTGGCAAAGGGTGGGGTGAAATTTGAAGTGGTCGGATTAAAATTATAAATATGACTTGGATAATATTTAGCCACATAACTTTTCCATTGTTTTTTAATATAATTAACTCGTCTCATTAAGAATAGACGGATAGCGCACAAAAACGTACAAAAATAGCCCCAATCGGGCGATTAATTAATTAAGCGGATGCAGGTAATTAATTAAGGAAAAAGATATTGAGCTCTACGAATTTTTGACAAAATTCATAAAAAAAAAAAAATTATTTTTGCCCAAAGTTATAAGAAATATGCACTACATAATCAAATGGACATTTCTACCCTTGGATATTTATGGGTTTCATTATTTTTATCAAAAAGTCTTACACTTTTCTTACACAAATACAATTATGTGAGAAAGTGTAAGAAATAATTGGTAAATTAATACAATTATAAACTTTTAAAAATATTTTATTTTTATGATATTAAACTTTTCGATATTAATTTATTAAAAATCTGAAATATTTTAAAAATATTTAAAAAATTATTTTTAAAAACGACTGTCAAATCCGTCCGTAAAAACGTACAATTTACGCTGGAGACCCAGATATATTCGATTGTAAAAAAGTACAATTTATGGGCGTATAATCGTTTCAACCGAAAATTTTTAAAACTTGAAATGTCGCCTGATGTGGGTACATAACGGCGGATTTTCTTATTTACGGGCGGATAACTAAGAAATACGGGCAAATTTTATGAAATAAAATGGGCGGCATTTTTGTTTCGGCTCGTTCTTCCTCGTTCGGACAGCTTTCGCCTACAGACTCCTATCGCGATATACTTCAAGCTTACGCAGAATGGAGGCCCAAATGTAGAAGGGAAGACCCAAAGAGATCAAGGAAACAAGACCAACGGACTTAAGGATCAAAGTTGAGAAATATTACAAAAATATGATGGATACCTTGAGGAGTTTGGAATGTGCAGACTTGAAGTACATTGTGATAGGAGTCAGTAGGCGAAAACCTTGCGTGATTTAGTGTCCGGACGAGATAGAACGAGGCAAAACAAAAATATCGTGCATTGTATTTCATAAAATCCACACGTATCTTTGAGTAATCTGCCTGGACAGATAACTGAGAAATACGGGCGGATTACTTAAAAATACACGCGGATTTTATGAAATACAGTGCGCAACGTTTTTGTTTCGGCTCGGTCTCCCTCGTCCGGTCTCCAAATCACGCATGGTTTTCACCTACGGACTCCTATCACGATGTACGTCAAGCCTATGCAGAAGTAAGACCCAAATATAGAAGGGAAGATCCAAAGAGACCAAGGAAAAAAGACCAACAGATTCAAGGATAAAAGGTGAGAAACATTGCAAAAATATGATGGATTCTTTGAGGAGCTTGGAATACTTAGGCTTGAAGTACATCACGATAGGAGTATGTAGGTGAAAATCGTGCGTGATTTGGAGTCCGTACGAGGAAGAACGAGCCAAAATAAAAACGCTTCGCATTTTATTTTATAAAATCCGTCCGTATTTCATAAAATCTGTCTGTGTTCATGAGTAATCCGCCCGTATTTCTCTGTTATCCGCCCATAAATAAGAAAATCCGCAGTTATTTACCCATGTCAGCCGACATTTTAAATTTTAAAATTTTTCGGTTGAAACGATTAGGTTATCCGTCCGCAAATTGTGGTTTATCCGCCCGTATATTGTAAATTTTTACGATTGGATATATTTGGGTCTCCAATGTAAATTGTACGTTTAACGGGCAGATTTAACAGTCGTGTTTAAAAATAATT
>JAYJMF010351225.1:0-11220 GCA_036873715.1 Salvia sclarea
TTGGAGTTGTATCTTAAAATCATGGATTCAAAAGAAATACATACCTTCTATTTTATTATATACACTATAATAGAAAAATATGTAAAGTAAAGCACTTTGTAATAGAAAATGACCGTCATTTTATAGGTAAAAATTGGATTGGCTAATTTAGACTAATTACATAACTGGCGTTAATTGTATAAATTACAATAAATGATTAATTACTACCAAACATTTGAAACACAATTAAGTCAAATCATAATTGAAAAATTAATAAAGTAACGGTAGTATAATAAATAAAATATTTTTTTTTACAAAAATAAAAATTACTATAAATAGCTTGATGGTTTTGACGAGAAAATATTTTAGGAAATGATTTTCTGATGTGATGATCTTATCTCACTGATTAGTCATGAGTTCATGACCTTTTATCTTTGATGACTTGGTTTACCTCTATTTATTGTTGACTTTGGGGGAAAGTCCAATTATTACTGTCTGGTAAAAGCTTTTACTTTCTTTATCCTATAAAATTGGGTCATTATTCTATTTCAATCCATCTTGATATAAATATCTCTTTTCTTTGTTATGACAACACAATTTATTTCTTTTACATTAATTAGTTTATTCTATATAATAACATATAACATTAATTATATTTGAGCAAATGAGATTATAGTATGAATTCCGACTTTTTTATTATATTATTTTATTTGTTAAAGTGTGTGAATAATTTTATGAGACCGATTAAATCACTTCAAAAGTAACCATGTTATGTTGTCAATCGACTGTCAACATATAATAATTAATAAATCAAGTTCTATGTTCTCAATCTTCAGTATCTTTTAAAAATTATTTTCAATTTACATTTCCTTAAAAAAAACTCTTATCTTACAGTGTTTTTAATAAATTATCCCGTCTTTCCAAATATTGTTCTCAACTTACCTTTTCTTAAAAACATTAATATATTAGCGTTTTCCATTCACATCATGTCTCACGCCACAAAATCTCACGATGAGATGACGAGTCGCATCGCCGAACTTTTAGTTGTATAAAAATTAATTGAGGCGAATTTTCTTTTGACCCCAAGAATCAAGGCGACTAGACTAATTATCCATCATCGAATTTTACGACACGGCATATTTTATGGAAAATGTTGAAATTTAAGGTTTTCTTATTATAAAATGCAAGTTGGATTTGGAAATGCAAAATATTATGTTAAAAATGTTGAAAGATGGATTTTTTTAGAGAATGTAAGTTGTGAACATTTTCTAAAACATACCAAGGGTTGGTTATTAAGCAAAACATAATTACCCAATTAGTAATGATATATCAAAAGTTTAAGTAAAGAAATATATATGCCAATGTCGACAGACACTCAATACAAAGTTTTGAAATCCATATCTTCAATAGAAAGGGAAAATATTAAGAATTATAATGACATAAAAAATATTAAGATATTAGTTTTGAATGATATCAATATGGCACATCTTTTAAAGTAACAAGACAGCACCGAAATTGAAAAAACCTTCCACCTATGCTGCTTAATAATTATCATGAACTCTTTTCATGATAAAAAATAAAGTGTTTCATTATTATGAACTGTAATCAGCCACACGTGTGTCAAATTTTCAGAAGAAGTAAAAAATAATGTACTTCTCTATATAAACGAATATTTTAGGGAAAATTTCTTATTATGTCCCAACATCTGAGCGAATTACATTGATGTTCCGACGTAGCATTAATTATGAAATTGGCCAATCCTACACTATAATTATACAATTTTATTTTTTCCGATGCCTGAAAATTGACTAGGCATGTCGGCTCGCTGACGTGGAATCATAAGTATTCACTGCAATATGATGTGGAAATAAATAAAATCGTGAATTTTAAAATAAAAAACGATGTCGTTTCTATTTAAATTATATTGAAAAAAAAAATACAACACAATTGAACATAATTGCACTAGAAATTAAATGATCGAAGGAACGGTCGATTTGCGGTTAAACCGGTCGGTTCGGATCGATTTTCATAACATTGGCTGGAACAACTTCATATTTGGGCTAGAATTCAAGTACAGTTGCACGGTTATCTTGCATTGTCGGGATGCTGCAAGGTTGCCTCTCCTAGCCAAAATGTTGAACATGTCCCAAATCATATTCAAAAATAATTTTATTAATTCAATTTAGTAATTTTTAATAATTTTATGTGATGTATCACAAATTAACATGGATCACTGAATTTTGTACAACAATTTTATTCAACCATCATTCCACACTATTAACTATTCACACAAACCACACACACATAAACTCTACAACTCTACAATCACACACTACACGTATATATACACCACATGTATATATATATAATATATATATTTATGTTAATTAGGAACCGATTAGGAATCGATTTTTGATCTTGATTAATGGATGACCCAGATTAAATTTGAAATTTGATATGTTTTCTTATGCACAACATAATGGTTTTTTTTTTCTTCTATAATAGTATGTTTTTATGTGTATCAAGTATTGCTTTCAATATTCTGATGCTTTTTAACGCATTATATAATGCTTTTTGATTAGTATAATTATGTTGGATCCTAGCTAATTTCTAGAATGAGGAGGGTTTCTAACTGATCCCCACCCTATTTACATGATCAATATATTTATATAATTGTTAAATTGATTAAGATCGTACATATGTGTTCAATTAATAAGATACTTGGACTAAGCAATTTAATCTGATTTGTGTGATTTAACATCATATGCAGTACAAAGTGTAGCACGTGATTCACATAAAGATGGTCCTAGCTAGTCATCTCATCACACATAAAAAAAAAGGTACTAACATGTTGGAAATTAGATCTAAATAATCTTTTTCCGTTTGAGTGCTCAACTTAGATCTATAGTGCTTAGATTTATATTATCCAATCCTTAATAATTATAAATAAAGAGTCTCTTACAAACTATAACATACTGGAGTATTATTTTTAAGTTTGAATCACAGCTATAATTTAGTTTAATTTGAACAACGAGATTAATTTTCAAAATTCTTTGCAAACTCAATGAAACGCTCCAATGGCAATCAAAATAAAATGATTTTCAGAAAAGGAAAAAAGATTCACGTGTAAAATGACAAAAGTTCCTACACGTTTTATTAAAATTAAAGTGTGGGATGTTAAGTACGACATATATATTACATAAAGAAAAAACATTTTTAAAGGACAAAATTCTTATAGCCACGAACATTTATTATCGTAATAATTCACAACCACGAACATTTTTAGTCATGAATTAATCATATTTTACGTATAATACATAATTTGTAATGGGCAAAATTTGTATATAGCCCATTTAATCTAATATTCTCGGCCTAATCAACTGATTCTATGAAACTTAGCCACGATTTAGATTAGCATGGTCAACGACGTTAAACCCTAGAAAAAACTGTACTTAAGAGAGCAGCAAGGATATGGTCATGGGATAACTATTCCACGAAATACAGAACAATTAGGACTTAACGACACAACTCAACAAAGCCCTAACGGCCATCTCACTATAAAAAGGCGACCCAAGGTCAAAGGGGACATCCAATCATTCACATGCTGACACGTTCTCTCCACCATCTCTCTCTCGCTCATATCTTACTCCTCTTCGCCTCTACGCTCCAACGGTTGAGGTTTCACCCGACCAACCGGAATGACCCCAACGTTTGGCCCACCTCTGCTATCAACCCGATCGACTGAAACGACCTATCATCGCTCTTAAGGGGTTTTTTACTAATCTCTGTTGTCAATCAGATAAATCCCATCGACCTGATTCACCTCATTCATTCACCCCTCTTTATTATATTATCAATTATTTGCAATTAGTATTATCCTCTTCGCATCACTTTACTTGATTATTCACTAACTTGACTGTCGAAGGATTTTCCCCTGATATGAGGACTCTAACGTATTCTTTGATCTGAGATTGCTAGTGCCCATCAATTCGGATGACCTCCCTCTTCTTGTTTCATAATTATTGGACCCACCCCGACACAACAAAAAATGCTTAATCTTAATTAACTAGTCATCCTATTTTATCTACAATTCACAAAAAATCACATAAATTAAATGGAAAAACATACTTTAAACCAAATAATAAGTATCTTCTTTTATCTTTGTGACTCTTGACTCTTTATTTTTCAATTTTTGTAATACAAGTACTATTTTTACATATTGACTCTTCTCACATGAGGTAGGGACGAACACAAAGCAATCTCTTTTTAGCTTTATCCAGTGTTGTATGATTGAATACCTCAACTTTTATCATCACTTTTTTCTTTTTTGTTCTTCATAGTACCTTAAAATGTGGCATATATATAGTTTCTAGACTTCTCAGCTATCACTTAATTATTTCTATAATAATTCTACGTGAATTTATACTTCAGTAGTGAGTTACTAATGAAATGTAATTGATTATTAGGTGTAAAAATTAAACTACGAAAAAAGTGGATGGGATCCCCTGTCCCACAATCTTCTATGTGTCACCGTGTTCCACTACGAATTTAATATTTTTAATAATATTTATTATAAAATAAAATTTTATTATGTCATAATATAATATGGTTAACATTTATAACAAAAAAAAGAAAGAATTTTTAAAAATTATATACCATATTTTTTGAATAATCAACCAAAATAAGTATTTTTAATTCAAAAAATTCCAAAAATATGGTATTACTATAACTTTTTAAAATTCTAAACTTTTTGTTATAAATAATAATCATGATGTATTATGTAATAATAAAATTTTATTTTGTAGCATAAATATTATATTAAAAATAGTGAAATTCGCAGTGAAACATGGTAGCACACGAAAGATTGTGCGATAGAAGATCTCATACGCGAAAAATATATACAACACAAAAGCTAAAATCAGAGATAATAAATAAAATAAAAAAAGAGATATTTTGAATATATATACAACACAAAAGCTACCCAACACATCTATTTATTTATTCATTCATTCATTCAACTTTTGTTTTAATTTATACTACTAATTAAATCATTAAAGAAAATTCAACTAAAATCCCACGAGAAAAGCCCTTCATGCCATAATTCACCACCGGCCGCCTCCATCAACGGCGCCTCCTTCTCCGCCGCCGCCGTTTTGCAGAGCCACCCATCGAGACGATAGCCGCCGTCGATCCCCAAGAAAAGATCCGGCAAGCCAATAAACGCATCATCCTCAGCTAGAGACGACGGCGACGCCGGCGAGAGATGACCGGCGGCGGCGCCGCCGCGCTCCGCCGCCAGCTCGGCGGCTTTGGCGGCGGCCGCCTGGACGTCCTTGGGGGACTTGGAGGCGGCGCGGGGCAGCCTCGCCGCCTCCTCGGGGAAGTTGAGGACGGCGGCGCGGCCCTTGACGGCGACGGCGGCCGCGTCGTGGGCCCGCGCCGCCATCTCGGCGGTGGCGAAGGTTCCGAGCCATATTCTTGATTTCTTTTTAGGCTCTCGGATTTCGGAAACCCATCTTCCCCAGCTCCGGCGCCGGACTCCCCGGAATGTGGGGTGGTGGTTTATTCCGGTGGAGGCTTTCTTGGTTGGGGCGGCGGCGGCGGCGGAGGGGGTGGATTTGTGGATGTAGTGGAAGAGGATGAGTTCTTGATCATCCATGGATTGTTTGTTGATGGGAGAGTGTGGTAGTTTAATTACAAAGTGAGATGTTTTCTTCTATATATAGGGCTTTCTACATGAGGCATCATCCCCTTCTTGTCTTTTTTGGAGTGGATAGGTGTATATTAAGGGAGTATTTAGTTCATTAATGGAAAGGATAATTTGAAGTTTGGCAATATATATCTAAGAGGTTATAAGATGATTAGTAGTTTATAGGTGTAGGTTATATATATAACCGAATAGGGTGGGGATCTATTAGGATCCCTCCTGAAATTAGGATCTAGGAGCAAAGCATATCGTTAGCATATAGAAAGCATTATGTTGAACATAAAAAAATATAATCGTTTAAAAGCATTTTCCAGTACATACGAAAGCATCATGAAATCTGAGAATCAATCTTGACCGTTCATCAATCAAGATCAAGGGATCAGATTGGATCCCAGTTAATAATTTCAGGAGGGATCCTAAATGATCCCATCCCTAACCGAATATATATAACCGGTCTAAGAGGGTGTTTGGCTTGGAGGGTGTTTGGCAATATATTATCTAAAATTATTATTATTATTATTATTATTATTATTATTATTATTATTATTATTATTATTATTATTATTATTTGTGTAGATCATATATAACCGAATATATATTCATCACATGGGTGTGGATTTATACATATTCATGGATAATATGACTAGGAAATTCTTATGTAAATACGTGCTATTTTTTATACTACATATATATGATATAAAAGTTCAGTGTCACAACTTAAAATTTTTGGTTTCGGACATTGTAATAAACCATTTGATGTTAGAAAATGGTAATTATTTTTTTATTCCTTACATTCACATAAGTATATTTTTCTTAAAAAATTTCCTTCTACGTTGATGAGAAAAAAAAATAAAAAATACGAGAATGAAAATTCGCCATTAAAATAAGGGTTACGTGCAAGATACACATGTAGTTAACAGAATCGAACCTAAAAACCCACCGAGGCACATTTACGTTAGGCCGGTCCAATTAATATATAAATAATGAGACCGACAACAATAATAGGGGGCGACAAATAATAAACGGCTCCGCCTACGGCTCTGATAATTAATATATAGATAATAACACCGACAACAATTATGCTTTTACGGCTCGCTCCGGGTTCGCCTTCGGCTCCATCTCGCTCGACTCATGGCTTAGAATATGAGCGACAAAACAATTGGCCTAACGTTAGGCCGACCTAACGCAAATATTTGTCAAACCGGGAATCTGGAGAGGAAAAAGTTAAGTAGAGTCGCCAGATATATAATGTGCCACTTTGACCGATTAAGCATCTAAGGAACTTCTACAGTTAAAAGAAGAAAACCCAGAAAAGAAAAAGGAAAAGGGAAAAGAAAAAGATGGGAAACAAAATTAAAAAAGGGTAATAGAAACCATCACATTTTATTTGTTTTATTTCTTCTTTAAATGAGGAATCAAATCATACGTATCACAGAAGGAATTGACGACAATTTTACAAAAGTGAGATATTCTAAATGCCAATTTTTTGTTACTTATTATCCCACTACTCAATACCTCTCCTTTGTTTGCATAAAAACATTTGGTCTCCTTTATAGGCACCATTTATCCATCTTCATATAATATATGCAAAACCACAAGTTGATATTAACATATCTATCTTGACATTTGCTTTTTTTTTTTTATTTTTACAATGATAGGGAAATATTTACTTTGGTGATGGCTTGGATCATATATTTGATAGATCGAATAATTTTTGAGGTTGTTTAGTTGCTTAATCCTTCTCAATCATATACATTGTCAATCTAGTTAACATCCCAACCAAAATAGCCGCCACATTTTCAGAAAATTATACTTAAGCATCTAGAACAAAAGATGATAAATAATTGGAAAATATTTACTTTATGGATGGCTTAGGTGTTGGAATATAGTACTCCCTCTGTCCCGTCGATCTTGACTGCAGTGGGCGGAAGCATAATTTTTTTTTTCAGTCGGGGCTCCATTGTTTATATATTTATGTTATCACTTTCTTCTTCACCTCTCCAATCCTCTTTTCGCAACAAAAAAATTTCTTTCCCATGCGTGGCAACCATTTTTCTTCTTATTTTTGAAATTTCAGCCCCTTCTTATCCTCCTATATTCGACTATTCGCTCTTTAACAACAACGTCTTAGCAGGGGCTGGAGATATTTTTTAACAATTTCGCAGTGGAAAAAATAAAAACAAAAAAAAATAGTGTAAAATGTAGCATTTGCTTTTGGACACGGGATTTTAGGGAGTTAAAAATTAGTGTAAAATGATATAAAGTGATGATAAGAATACATAGTATTATTTAAAGTTATGTGTGTAATAAAAATTTCCTATAAAGAAAACAACTCAAGATCGATGGGACGTCTAAAAAAGGAATACACCTCAAGATCGGCGGAACGGAGGGAGTATATTTTAGCAGATTGCATCATTTTAAGCATGTTCGGTCTCTTAAGTCCTAACTCATCTGAATCATATGCTTTATCAATCTAACATCTCACCAAAATAAACGCCCTAGTTTCAAAAAATTACACCTTGACAACTAGAAGAAACAATGATAAATAATTGGGACATATTTACTTTAGTAACAACATGGATCATATATTTTGGTATATCGAATAGTATTTAAGCTTGTTTAATTTAGTCGCCTCTTGGTCGAAATTTTCCGTATTTTTGGCAAAACCTCAAAGGGGTACCCCTTGGGGAAAATCTCGTTTTCAAGGAGAACTATTCAGATCGAATTTCGGGGACCTTCTCGGCCCCGTCTCGCAAAAGTCCATTCAGGAAAGTCGAAGCCCACTGAACTGGCTTTCCAACGATGTGCTGACCGCTGTGGGGCGACCTCGAACCAATGAGATATGGCCGAAACACCGGCGTCGCTCCGTTCGGCCTCTACCGAAACACTGTTTTGGCCATATCTCCTTCCCCGTAGATCGTCTCGGGGCCCCTAACGTGTCCTCTTAATCCTTATGTATAGCCCTAGGCCTAGCCAGGGTCGAATCTAGCATTTACCACGGTCGAAATTTTCCGTATTTTCGACCAAACCTCCAAGGGGTACCCCTTGTAGAAAATCTCGATTTCAAGGAAAGCTATTCAGGTCGACTTCCAGGGCCCGTGCAGGGCCTAATTCATAAAACCGTGTCCTGATAAATCATAGCCCTCTGAACTGGCTTTCCAACGATGTGATGACCGCTGTGGGGAGACCTCGAACCAATGAGATATGGCCGAAACGCCGGCGTCGCCCCATTCAGCCTCTACCGGAACACTGTTTTGGCCGTATCTCCTTCCCCGTAGATTGTCTCGGGGCCCCTAATGCGTCCTCTTGATCCTTATGTATAGCCCTAGGCACAGGCAGGGTCGAATCCAACATCTGGCTCGGTCGAAATTTTCCGTATTTTCGGCCAAACATCCAAGCGGTACCCCTTGCAGAAAATCTCGTTTTCAAGGAAAGCTATTCAGGTCGACTTTCGAGACCCGTACAGGGCCTGTTTTGCGAAACTGTGTCAAGAAAAGTTGTAGCCCACTGAACTGGCTTTCCAACGATGTGTTGACCGCTGTGGGACGACCTCGAACCAATGAGATATGGCCGAAACGCCGGCGTCGCTCCGTTCGGCCTCTACTGGAACACTATTTTGGCCTTATCTACTTCCCCGTAGATCGTCTCGGGGACCCTAACGCGTTCTCTTGATCTTTATGTATAGCCCTAGGACCAGGCAGGGTCGAATCCAGCATCTGGCTCGATCGAAATTTTCCGTATTTTCGGCCAAACCTGCAAGGGGTACCCCATGCAGAAAATCTCGATTTCAAGGAAAGCTATTCAAGTCGACTTCCAGGGCCCGTGCAGGGCCCGTTTCATGAAATTGCATCCAGAAAAGTCTTAGCCCTCTGAACTGGCTTTCCAATGGTGTGCTGACCGCTGCGGGGAGACCTCAGACCAAAGAGATATGGCCGAAATGCCGGCGTCGCTCCGTTCGGCCTCTACCGGAACACTGTTTTGGCCATATCACCTTCCCCGTAGATCGTCACGGGGCCCCTAATGCATCCTCATGATCCTTATGTATAGCACTTGGCCCAGGCAAGGTCGAATCCAGCATCTGGCTTGGTCGAAATTTTCCGTATTTTTGGCCAAGCCTCCAAGGGTACCCCTTATAGAAAATCTCGATTTCAAGAAAAGCTATTCAGGTCAACTTCCAGGGACCGTGCAGTGCCTGTTTCATGAAACTGCATCAAGAAAAGTCGTAGCCCTCTGATTTGGCTTTCCAACGATATGCTGACCGCTGTGGGAAGACCTCGAACCAATGAGATATGGCCGAAACGCCGGCGTCTCTCCGTTCGGTCTCTACTGGAACACTGATTTGGCCATATCTCCTTCCCCGTAGGTCGTCTCGGGAACCCTAATGCGTTCTCTTGATCATTATGTATAGCCCTAGGCCCAGGCAGTGTCGAATCCAGCATCTGGCTCGGTCGAAATTTTCCTTATTTTCGGCCAAACCTCCAAGCGGTACCCCTTGCAGAAAATCACATTTTCAAGGAAAGCTATTCAGGTCGACTTCTGGGGCCCGTACAGGGCCTGTTTTGCGAAACTGCCTCCGAAAAAGTCGTAGCCTTCTGAATTGGCTTTGCAACGATCTGCTGACCGCTGTGGGGCGACCTCCAACCAATGAGATATGGCCGAAACACCGGCGTCGCTCCGTTCGGCCGCTACCGGAACACTGGTTTGGCCATATCACCTTCCCTGTAGATCGTGACGGGGTCCCTAACGCGTCCTCTTGATCCTTATGTATAGCCCTGGGCCCAGGCAGGGTCGAATCCAACATCTGGCTCGGTCGAAATTTTCCGTATTTTAGGCCAAACCTCCTAGGGGTACCCCTTGCAGAAAATCTCGATTTCTAGGAAAGCTATTCAGGTCGACTTCCAGGGCCCGTGTAGGGCCTGTTTCATGAAACTACGTCTAGAAAAGTCTTAGCCCTTTGAACTGGCTTTCCAACAGTGTGCTGACCGCTGCGGGGAGTCCTCGAACCAATGAGATATGGTCGAAATGTCGGCGTCGCTCCGTTCGGCCTCTACCGGAACATTGTTTTGGCCATATCACCTTCCCCGTAGATCGTCTCGGGGCCCCTAATGCGTCCTCTTGATCCTTATGTATAGCCCTAGGCCCAGGCAAGGTCAAATCCAGCATCTGGCTCGGTCGAAATTTTCCGTATTGTTGGCTAAGCCTCCAAGGGTACCCCTTGTAGAAAATCTCAATTTCAAGGAAAGCTTTTCAGGTCGACTTCCAGGGACTGTGCAGGGCCTGTTTCATGAAATTGCATCGAGAAAAGTCGTAGCCCTCTGAATTGGCTTTCCAACAATGTGCTGACCGCTGTGGGAAGACCTCGAACCAATGAGATATGGCCGAAACGCCGGCATCGCTCCGTTCGGTCTCTACCGGAACACTGTTTTGGCCATATCTCCTTCCCCGTAGGTCGTCTCGGGGCCCCTAATGCGTTCTCTTGATCCTTATGTATAGCACTAGGCTCAGGCAGGGTCGAATCCAGCATCTGGCTCGGT